>CAUYSK010034684.1:0-89571 GCA_963575035.1 Avahi laniger
AACTAAAAAATATATAGAAAAAATTAGCCGGGCATGGTAGCACATGCCTGTAGTCCCAGCTACTCGGGAGGCTGAGACAGAAGGATTGCTTGAGCCCAGGAGTTTGAGGTTGCTGTGAGCTAGGCTGACGCCACAGCACTCACTCTAGCCCGGGCAAAAAAGTGAGACTCTGTCTCAAAAACAAAACAAAACAAAACAAAACAAAACAAAATCCTAAGGAATATTATAAGGGGAAAAATGTGTATTGACACTATAAAAGGAATAGTTTCATGTCTGAATAGTGTTGAAAGATATATGAAATATATCTGCAGCTGAGATAGGTTTGATGAAACTACTGAATGACCTGCCATTCATCACATAACAGAAAAAGTCTGTTTGGAGAAAATAGTACTATCTAGCAGAACTACAATATCATCTTCTAGCATTTAAAAAAAAAAACAAACAGGGTGGGGGCAAGGAGAGGAAAAAAAAACATTAGAAATGAAGAAGTCTCTGGGGGCAATTGGTAAAAGCCTAATATCTATTCTAGTGGCTTCTTGAAGAAGTAGAAACTCTTCTCTTGAAGTCATTTCCTTGGACTTGCTAAGTAAAGAACAAGCTAAATAAAATATGGGTAATATAGTCCAACCAGTTCCTAATGAAGTTAGTTAGAGAGGGGGTTCCTGACTAAGTTATATTCAGGCTTCCAGGATGGGTTAAGGAGCTCTACAAATAGCAGCGCATGGGTTGGTCATCTTTGAAACTTCTTCACCTTCTCCTGAAAGTGGTAGGATGGTAGATGTAGAATCAAATGTGACAATTCTACAAGACATCTCCAAAGAGGTGAGAAAGGAAGTAGAAAGGGAACACATTATATCCTGTTTTGGAAGCCACCAGAAAATGCCTCCTTAATCTCACTGGCCAGAACTGATTAGGGGCTATCCAAGATCAGTAACTAGCAAAGGAAATGTGCTTATTAGAATGACTGGCTTAGACCAATCATAATTTTTACTTTGGGGCCGAGCATTTTGCTGCCTGAATAAAAGTGGGGTTCTGTTAGCAAACAACAAAGGGGGAATGATTCAAGGTAAGCAACTTACGGAAATTGTTCAGGGGAATATGGAAATGTTTTGGGACAGCAGCTGGTGAAAATGCCATAGGAAATCTAGATGATATGAATGAAAGGATTACTGGGCAGCTGTCAATGCAACAGGGAAGCTAGAACAGCATGAATTTATGGAAACCATGATAGCCTAGAGTTGAAATGTTCTTTGGCAACACCTGACAGTCTAGGAATCAGAAGTAAATTAATATATGGAGTATCGAAGGAAACAAGAATGCTAGGATGTTCACAGAAAAGGTATGGAATAGTTGACCATGGAATCCAGAACTTTTGAAAGTAATGCAGTTAGCCATGAATTACAAGAATTAAGAGGAAAAAACAAAACAAAACAAAACATCTATGGCTCTGCGCACCTGGAGATCAGGTTGAAAAAATGGAATGACAGGTAGGTAGGTGATATAAAGGAAATAAAAGAGATCTTGGTAAATACAATAAAATCCAGTTCACTGGCATTTGGAACCATTTAACCTCAAGGGGTAGACAGGGTAGAGGGAGTCTGAGAAAACTGGGATATAAAGGCAGTGATGTAAAGGGGTTAAGAGTATTAGAAGAATGTCTACTGGTCCAGTGGAGAAAATGGCAAGAATATTAATAATTTTTCTTTTGCTGACATTGTCTTGTATCCCCAGCTGGACTGAATTTTCTTTCAGGCCAAGAAGCATATTTCACATTTCTTTCTTGTTCTAATTTAGGAACAGGGTGAGGAGGTTGGGGCTGTGGTGGTGTTGGAGACCTTCCCTAGGGTTCTAAGATCTTGCAGGGGTTTCAAATACCAATTATTATATTAGGACTGCACACTTAGATTTTAAATACTCTCGTAGAACCAGGGAATAGTAGCATAGTATTAACTTGGTTGGAGGTATTGCATCTAGTTGAATACAGCTTTTTCTTCTTACAGCTTCCAATTACAGCCTCATTTTACCTACCAGTGATGTATTTCCCCCAAATGCAACCAACGGTTATTCCTAAATACACAAGTGCTAGTAGATACCACCTACCTGGTACCAGAAAGGCATGTATTGTACTGAGTAAAAAATAGGAGGCTCGAAAACACATCAAACAATAGTTAAGCAGTTGAAGACACCATGATATTTGTACAAAGCAATATTCTATAGCCAAAAAATGATATGTTTTAAAAAAAGTTAACATAAAAAGCATAATGTAATTCTAAATTCTTTTATGCATGTGAAATATTCATTCATGAGAGAATATGGTGATTTTAAAAATGTTTAGGATTGTTTCCTCTTTCCAAAATAAGCACGTATTATTTCAGTAATAATAATTGCATAACAAATAATTACAACAGATGCAGCAAACTTTGTCCTTTAAAAAAAGGGGAGGGGATGTAGTGGATCTGGGGGGTAAAAGAGAATGAGATTGTGATGTTTATCCTCTCACAGCACCAGAAAGCTGTCTCTGTGCAGTGAGCAAGAACTCCCACCACAACCTTATGCTAGTTTCAGCTTCCCACTGCTGCACCTCTTTCTCCCTCCTCTCTCTCTTGCCCTCTCCTTTTCTCCCCTCCCCTCCCTTCCCCTCTCTTCTCCTCCTCCTCCCTCTCCCTTCCTGCCAGGTAAGTAGGCAGTGAGATTAATGTCTGAGTCACCATAATTCATATATTTAATAGCTGCATTTCCTGTTTGGCACTTAGGCCAGAAGATCCGAGCAGCATCTGATTCAGCCACCATTTATGTAAATATTACCCAAGGCCCTTTCCAGCCCCTAAGGCTATTTCCCTCTGCTCCTTCAGAAAAAGTCTGTGCCTGATCATCCCCACTGATGTCTTCTGGATGGCCCCGTCCAAAACACTCTGCACTTATTCAAGAATACCATGAGCTCTCGGAAGGCTGCCGCTGTTCGAATGGGGCTGACTCAATCTCGGCTGGGAGGGTCACCGGGTTTTATGGTTGCCGGGGAGGAGGTGTGTGGAAAGTCCGAAGGGAGGCCGAAAGGTCCCCCTTGGGCCATGACTGGACTTCCCCAGGAAAGGCAGATGCCATTCACAAATATTCTCCGCTGTTACCGCCCTATTGGCTCTTTGCAAACAGCAGTATGAGTATGTGAAATATCACAAAACAAACAAAAACCCATAATGATTACACCCCAGGATATTTCCATGGTCTGTGACCCTTTTTCTTTTTTTTTTTCCCCCGAATCTCAGTCTTCTTTTCTTCATAAGCTGTTCTTCCTTTTAGATGCCAGAGGTTGTCAAGGACCATTTTTACCCTCTGCATCTGGAACTCATCTACTTCTTTCCCAACAGGTCTTTCCCAACAGGTCTATGGATTCTAAACTCAGCTGTCTGTCCAGATGCTTCATGACTTGCTCCTCTTGGGTCTCCCTGACTGGTTCTGTGTGTCCACAGCCCAGGTTTTGCTTGCCCCTGCAACCTTCTTCAGATGGCAATTTTTGGGCTACCAGAGCCACTTTGCCCAGACAAGCCAAGAGCCAAGTTTGTCCCATGCAGCAGACCACAGCTAATGACTAATGCAACAGTATAAAAGCTCAGCTACCTTGCTCTGACCAAGGCAAGTTTTGAGATGCAATTTATTCTCCACCATTCCCTTTGGCTCTAGAGGAGGCTGGGACTTCACCTGAAACTGTACCTTTGCCTGACTTCTTTCTTCCCTTTCTCTATTCAGCTTCTCCTGCTTCTAGAAGCAGTTCTTTAGTAAGTCGCTTGCACATGAATTTTTGTCTCCAACTCTGATTCTGGGGAACCTCAGCTAAGATGCTGCTGGACTAGAATTCACTTTTATAGATGCCTATTAAACATGATTACTTGGATAATCACATGCACCTTGAACTCAACTTGTCTACAACTGAATTTATCCTTTTTCTCCTAACCCTGCTCCCCCTTCCATATTCCCTAATTCATGAATGCACCTACCTGTCCAGGACAGTAACATGAGAATCATTCTGGATGTCTCTTCTCGACCTCCACATTCACCTAAGCACAAATGCCACCCATTTTAACTCCTTAACCTTTCTCGAATCTTTTTCCTTGTCCCCATTAGCACTGCCATGACATATTTCGAGCCTTCATTTTTTTCCTAATCTTTCAACCCCAAATTAACTCATAGTCCCTATGCAAAATGGGCCCCAGAGGCAATCCTTTAATTACCCTTTCTCCAGAACACTCAATTCCTTTTCATCCCTTTCCTTCTGTTGCACCCACAAACTTCCTATTCTAAATTAGTTCTGCAATGGTCTCTCTCTTCTCTCAACTAAGCACTGCTGGGGGAAAAAAATCACACAATATATAGGAGCCACGACAAAGGTATAATTTCCAACCTAGAACTTCACTTTAGAATGTGAGATGTCTGCCTTCTGGTCCACAACCAACTCACTCTCAGCCCCAAACCTGCTGCCTGTGTTCTTTTTTGTCCCTCATGTGTTTTTTTCCCTCAATTTTTCCAAATCTCATTTTTCTCTATAGGTTTTCCTCTCAAGAAAAGGTCTAGATTGGGCACAGGGACTCATGCCTGTAATCCTAGCTCTCTGGGAGGCCAAGGAGGGAGCATAGCTTGTGGTCAGGAGTTTGAGACCAGTCTGAGCATGAATGAGACCCCATCTTTACTAAAAATAGAAAAAATTAGCTGAGTATGGTGATGAGTGCCTGTAGTCCCAGCTATTCGGGAGGCTGAGGCAGGAGGATCTCTTGAGTCCAGGAGTTTGAGGTATCTGTGAACTAGGGTGATGCCACGGCACTCTAGTCTGGGTGAAAGAGACTGTGGAAAAGAAAAAAGGAAAGGGAAGGGAAGGGAAGGGAGAAGGGAAGGGAGAAGGAAAGGGAAAAGGAGAAAGGAGAGGAGAGGAGAGGGGAAAAGGTGTATCCCATCCCAAACGCACACACACACTCCACATGCAAAAACACATAATACTTCCCTTGACTCTACATCATGCTTTAGCTACTGTCCAATGTTCTTCACTATGAATCACTGTAATTTAAACAAGCCATTGACTTGGTTTCCATTAGAAAGTCTTCATCACTCTGGGATTAGATTATGCTTTCAAAGTTTTATCACGTTTTCATCTTTTGCATTTAAACATTTGATGCACTGGAATTTATTTTGGTGCAAAGCTATAGATAGCTGCCCATTGTCTTAAACTAAATCAGTTATCTCATCACTATTTATTAAATCCATCTTTTCCATATTCATTCAAAATCCTGCCCTAATTCCTTCTAAGATGAGGACAATAATAGCATCTACCTTATACAACTGACTTAAGGCTTAAATGAGGGTACCTGTAAGGGATTTAGAAGCATGAAAGCACATACTAAGTACCTAATATTTTTTGCCCTTAGGATACACAATGTGATTTTCAGTTTATTTCTGGACTATCTTCTGATACATTAATATGTCAATTTGTGAACTATATGCCCCTTATTAATATTCTTTTTAGAGCTTTCCTAGCTGTTCTTCTATCATTATTTTCCATATATGAATATGGAAATATATAAGCCATCTTTTCATGGCTCTATTTGTAGCTCAGCATTTCTGAACTAGAACTGGATTTTGAAAGGAGTCAGTCCTTATTTACTGAAATCAGAATGGGAATGTTCACAGCTGTGAACTCTTTATTATGAGCTACAGTATTATTTGCTTTTCGCCAGTGGATTGGGGAAAATTCTTTTCCTACTGTGGCTCCCAAGTTGCGAGCAGAAGTTTCTCATCCTGGTCACATGAAGATGGGCAATGTTATTGACTGAGCTGAATTCTTTTTATATCTTGTGTGGGAAGTCTAGAAATTACTGAAATAGGACCTGGTATAATGAAATTAACACATAAAATAAACGAAACACAGAAGATTCAAATTAGATATTTAAATAAAATGGCCGCACATCTAAATTGAAAATAACAATTAAATAAATAAAATAAAAATCATCTTTCCTTGCTATCACACCAAGCAAAACATGGGGTATTTCTAACACATAGATAACTTTAGGAAGATCTGATTATTTTTTTAATTCTTTGAGTTTCTCTATCAAGAGAGATTGAAATATTTAAATGTCATTAATTCTTTCAAATATACTTAAATCTCATTTCTAAACATCCATTTAAACATTTCTAGACTTGTTTTTTCTACTGATCTGTTCTTACTCCTATATCAAAACCATATATCATTTTAACTGTGTTTGCTCAGCATCATTTTTGGATATCTCATAGGGCAATTTCCCCCCTATTGACCTTCTTAACAAGTGATTTGGCTACTTTTTACCATCTCCTCTTCCAAATAAATGGTAGAATCTTCTTATCACAGTCCATTTAAAATCTCTTTGAAATTGTCTTATTGTATTTACACCTATAGGTAGGCCTGGCATTTTTACCATCTTTAGTGGTTTTTTTACAAAAACACTAAAACATTTATTGTATTATTTGTTATATCCACTCATTTTATTATTGTAGTCTTTTAAATTTATTAACTAATCAGTAGTCTTACATATGTCCTTTTTTTAACACGTGTTTTAAGGTTGGGTTTTTTTTTAATTGACACATAGTGACCAAGAAATGGTTTGCAATATCAAGCAATTTGTGTGGGACAGTGAATTTTATGGGTCAATTTGTATAGACTAAAGAATGCCCAGATAGTAGGTAAAACATTATTTCTGGGTGCGTCCAGGAGGGTGTTTCCAGAAGAGATTAGCATCTGAGTCAGTAGACTAAGTAAAGAAGGTCCCCTCTTACCCATGTGGGTGGGCACCATTCAATCCACTGAGGGCCTTAGAAGAAGAAAAGGGCTAAGAAAGGGTAAATTCTCTTTCACCTCTTGTGCTAGGACATCTATCTTCTGCTGCTCTCAGACATCAGAGCTCCTGATTCTTGGGACTTACACCGATGTCCCTGCTGCTGGGTCTTGGATCCCCAGGTTTTCAGGTTTTGGGGCCTCACACAGAATTTCACCACTTACTTTCCTGGTTCTCTAGCTTCTAGACTGCACATCATGAGACTTCTTGGCTTTCATACTCATGTGAGCTAATTCCCATAAAAAACCTCCTCTTCTATACTTATATATGTATTCTATTGGTTTTGTTTCTCTAGACAGCCCTAATACATCATATCATTCTTAGGTTTGTATTCATGTAGTTCTGGATATACCAATTCTTTACATCATTGTGTAGTTCTAGATATCACTTTAAGAGATGGTGAAACTCACCATGTGAGAACAATTCACTAGATTTAATTAAAATGTTTAACATTTTTCTGCAACATTTATCACAGGCATCCTTATATTAATAAAGGAAAATAATTTTATGAATTTATCATATCGTTTATAAATCGTGTATTTTTGTATATAATATATTCAAACATCTTTAGTTCATCAACAGAAAACTAAGATAGGCACACTAAGAATTTAGTCATCTTTGATATTCTGACAACATTGGTCATAGGAAAGTCATAATGACACATTTTTATATTGTTATAAAGATATATCTGTCAAGGAAGGAAGATATAAATTAATAATTTCTTGATTTATAAACTTTAATTGACTTGCATTCATACTATTAAGGTGGGCCCCACAAATGTCTGTTAGGCAGGATAATAATTTGGCATTCTTCCAAATCAATGTTTTAAACTTTAGTTAATACAAGGAAAAATTATTTGCTGAATATATGGTAAAATTCTTTACGACTTCCTTCATGGCTCTTAACCTTTTTTGTATTTTCTATGTCTCTCCTATTTGATAATTCCAAGAACCACTTTTATATGTGGAAGTTTCATTTGATTTCTTTTAACTTTTTTACTCAGTATTTTTATATCATTGAGTTTTTTAAAAAAATGTGTTTAAATAGTTTTGAACAGTCTTATTTAATAGCTCTGTTACATGACACTCCTGAAGGCCTAAACCTATTGTTTTTCAGTCATGATAATTTGTTTTCCGGTGTGTTTTGTCATTTGTAGGTCATATGTTTGTTTTTCTGGGGGATTTATCAGTGGAGACTCCACGTAGTTTAGAGTAAGGACGGGTACTGCCAGGGTGGTTTTCATTTGAGTCTGTCACACACCACAGGTATTTCTACAACAAAACCTCTGTTTATCTTAACCTTCTTGGCATTGGGATTCTCATATGTAATAAAAATCAGTCTCCAAATGCAAATGAAGTCAAGTTGGTGCTTATGAATTCGCAGGGAAGATTTTTCTATTCCAAGTTCAGATTAAGTGAGAAAAGCTGCTGTAATGCTGATGTGTGTGCTTTTCCTAGGCACACACATGGTATATCTGAGGCCGTAGCACTTTGAGTATAAGAGTGAGATATGCTTCCTGAATTGTATTTCTTTACTTCATGTGGACTCCAGGGCTCATCTCCTGACCCTGTGTAGGGCATAAGTTAAAAGCCCTGTAAGGGAGGTGGAATTTCAGTTTACACAACAATTCCTCTGATTTCTTTCCTCTTTTTCTTCTTTTTTCCTTCTCTCCTTTCTGCCTTCCTTTCTCTCGCCCTCCTTTTCTTCCTTCCTTGACTACATAATATGAGGTCTGTCTGGGAAGCATTCAGTAATGTAATATGAAAAATGGAGACACTGAAGAAGATACAGGATATAAGAAACAGTGTACACAGGCCATTGACACCTCAGTTCTCTTCAAAGTAGGCACCTTGGGACCTCACACAGTTCTCCCAGCATCTCTTAACCTAACTCAGGTACATGATCAACAATCTCTGGTGTTCCGCTTGTTGCAGTCCTTCCAGAGCATGGATCACTTTCAAAAGATTCCTGACCATCTTTGAAGTATTTGTGCCACACTTTTATTCACATTGCACTCCTTGCTTCATCCCCAAAAGCCTTCTGAATCATCTAAATGGTTTCCATGGAGGAATGTTCAAGCTTAACACAAAATCTGAAGCAGATTCATTGTTCTACTCGTTCAGTCATTTTGAATGCTGTGGCCACACAGCACACATGCTCACTCAACGGCGTCTAGAGCCCCACTGACGAGTACAGTGAAGTTGTCACTGTTCATGCACGCACATCCCAGTCCACTCTCCTTGGCTGCCAGGGTATGTGGATGTCACACAAACCGTTTTCATTGTATTAATAATGGCTGGATACTTTCCAGAAAGCCCTTGTGCATGCATGTGGCACAAATTTTGAAAATACAAAAGGGTATACTATGAATAAGTCACCCCCATCCCTGAGGCTCTACTACACTGGTCCCTCACCAAAAGCAGCCTCTATTACCAATTTTTTAATGTATTCTTCCAGCAATGTTCTATGTACACACATATGGCGTTTTTCCCATCCATGTCACAATGTGATACATTGTCTTGTGTACCATTTTTTTCATGTAAAAATATTTTTTAGGGTTCATTCCTTCTCCATATATAAAGAGCTGCCAATATTCTTTTTAGTGGGGCATGCACAGTATTCCATCACATGTACATAGTGTCTGCTATTTATTACCTGCAATTTAACATGTTTTAAATCTTTTGCAAACAGTATACTGCAGTGAGAACCTTGTATACAACTATTTTCATGCATATGAGATTATACTGTAAACTAATTCCCAGAAGTGGAATTATGGTTCTAAGTATATATGCATGTTATATATATGTAGATATATATTTTTCTCTATATAGATTTTTACCAATTTAGAAGTTTATCACAAATACAAGAAGGTGTCTATTTTCATTCTCTCTCAGTCATAGTATGTTAATAGATTTTGATCTCTGTTAGCAGGTAAAAATAATGTCTCACTGGGATTTTAATTTTCTTTTATCATATTATGAATGAGACTAAGCTTTAATAATTAAGTTTAAAAGTCATTTTTATTTCTTTTAAACTTTTTGTAATGGTTATTGGACTTTTGTTGAACTGGAGCAGCTAAACCCCCTTAATGGGAACAGGTGAAGTTTCTTCATCCAGCTCAGATTCATTCTCAGCCCTGATGCTACAGTGATTGATCTGAACAGCAAATCTGTTTATGTTGCTGATCTATTTAAATCCCCTTGGTGGGTCCCATTGATAAAGAGAAAACCGAAACACCATGAAATGGGAGGGAAAGCCCTCCATTATTTCCATCATTTGGCACCTACCTATCTGTTTCTCTGAATTAGTCATTAACTGCTTCACACTTAGCAACCCTGCAGCACTGAATTGCTTGATGATCACTTTATACACCATGTAACTTCCTCTATGCTGTGTCTAATTCCTAAAATATACTCCCCTCATCCCCACCCCCCGCCCTTTCAGCCACCAACCTCTTATCCTGTTCTTCCTTTTTTTCTCCTCATCCTCTATGTGGCAGTCAAACCACCACCTCTTCTAGGAAGCGCGCTCTGACCTCTGAAGGCAGAGTTAGGTCCCCCTCTTCTGCGCACTCAAATCATCTACTGTGACCACTAGAATTATCTGATTATGTGACGGCCTCTCCACTGGGCTGAGAACTTATTGCCAAAGACTCTGTTCTATTGATTCTTGAATTCTTAGAGGATAACATGGTTTCTAACACACAACAGTTACTTGGTAGGATTTTAAAAATAAACGACTATACCCATCAAAGTAGGATAATCCACCCGAGATAGAGAATTAGAAACTGTGTGGGAGAAACAAATGGATGCAAAGGTGTCATCTGTTCCCACCTTTCCCCAACCTGTTGTGCAGTCTGTCTGATTTGACTGTGGTTATACTAAGAAACATGGGGACTATGGCTAAAAACAGGGGAACAGACTCTGTGTGTGTGTATTTCCAGGAGAACTTAGAGATGGTAGAGCACACACATAAGGTAAACATGTGTAATTTAAAAATAATGTCAATTATTTTAGATTGTGACAAAGTATCCCAGAACTTGAGAGGATTGATGGCTCTGCACAAGTGAAGAATATTCTCAACCAACATGAACTAGCCTAACATGTGTTGATTAACAATCACCACCATCACTGTAATGTAATTGCTATTTTCAGCAGAAATTTTTCCATGATTGAAATGACTCAGCTGTTTAAGAAAAATAAAGTACACATGAGTGAATGAGCATGCCCTGAATTCCCTCCTTCGATAGTTAAAGCCATGACCTTCTCTGTCGTTTCCACTGTTTTCCATGCCCCTCATGAAAGCTGTGCTGTGAACACTCAGCAGCACAATATGGAATTTATGAACAAGTAACACCATATTACTTGCAGGTCTTTCTGGACTCTACTTGTGTTGAAGGCCCCAGAAAATTATAAGAATTCTACGAATCTGTATGTTTCCCCTCACCAAACAGTTATCATCATGGTTATAAGAGAAGGAGACACTTAATTCAAAATCCCGGACCTGAAACTTTTCTATGTAGGTAATCAGATCTCTCTGAACCCTTGTTGAAAGCAGACAAGAGGAAGGAGGGAGAGGTCCCCAGTTTCACACCAGTGGTTTGCTTTCTTACATCCTAGCCTGAGAAACCAACCATTTTAAGTAAGACACTTGATTAAGAAGCAGAAACACAACTGAAATAGATTTCAGGGGGAGAAATTGTGGAGCAAAAGGAGAGGTTTTGTTTGGTTTTAAGAGTACAGGGGGCTTCTATACTCAAAGAGCTAAACAGTTAGCCTTAGAAAACAGGAATCAAAGCAGTTCTGGTCCTTGGGCATGAAAACCAGGGATGCAGTATTGTCTCTTTCCCCCTCTCTTTCTTCCTCTCTCATCTCTGTTGCTCTAGGCTTGCTAGTTTAATTCTTTCTTATTATAAGACAGCATCTTCACACAGTGTGAGATATTAACTCCAACAGCAATGGGCTCAACACCTCACAGCCTCACACCAGAGAAATCACGGTTTTTCCCCATAGCTCCAGTTGAAAATATTTCTGGAAAGGAAGCCAATTAGCCAGTCTCAGCTTAAGCCACTTGGATAAATCACTATGGCTAGGGGTGACAAGGGGGGAGCTACTCTGATCACTCCAACTTGGATTGTCCACTCCTCTGAGTAATCAATCACTAAACTTTGACTAAACAGCTAAGGTCAAGGGGTACAGATGGAGCCATGCTATGAGAACCACAGGGCCAGAGGCAGAGAAGAGGGGTGCTGTCAACGGCACAGGGTGGGGTTCAGGCAGAGAAAATAGGTCACCAACCCTAGAAACCAGCTGCAGAACATTGATTTTGTGGGACATTATGTTCTCAGTTCCAACAGTTCTCTTGACAAATGAACTTTGTGAACTTACAATTGGGGACCGCCTATATCTGAATAATTACACAACGGGGAAAAAAAAGACAATAGTTATGGGAGAAGTCCCTCATGTCATTCCCCATCTGTTTTTCCCCTGAAGAACAGGCGTGGCTTTCCTTTGGGTTTCTGATTGTCCTGCTTCCTTAGTTGATAGGCCAGAGCCACTGCCCTTTAGGTCAAAGCTGAAAGTCATTCTGATTGTCAGCGTTAATAAAGGCCTCACTAGCCCAGTCTCCTCTGTCTTGTGAAGACTGAATGAGAATATCCCTTACTTTTAATAGATTATAAAACATATAGGTTACTATCTTGCTCACAGCTCAACCTTTATTGCATATAATACCAAAGTTTAACACTATACAAATAGTATGCATATATAATCTTTTACTGTATTCTAAAATACCTGCCCCAAGGCTCACATTAGAATACTCTCTACCTTGAGATTTTTGTAGTAATTATCTTCATTCTCTATGGACATATTTTTGTTAGACAATTACTATATAGAAACAATGTGGTGTGTATTGTATTTATTTGTTATATAAATGCCAAAATATTATGAATGAATACATCTCAGAAGCCGTGGTTATGTTTACCTGAAGATATATCCCTGCCCTGGGGCAACTGGATAACTCATCAGTTTTGAAGACAGACCCGTCGCAGTACAACAGTGGGAAAAGTTGCTCAGGGATTTTTGGCAGAGAACTCCGGAAAGATTTTTAAAAATATTTCATGCCATTATTTTACAAATGCCAAAAAAAAAAAAATAGTAAGGAATCAACATGGAAAGTTTCTCGAAATGCAAAACCCAAAACTCAACAGTGACATCTGAAATATAGTTAATAACACCTACAGATTCTCAAAAACTTTCTAAGGAAAAGCTTACCAAAAAAAAGTATTTTTTTGTTTGTTTGTAAAATAAAGATGCCCTTCCCTTCTGCCTTTTTGTCTTTTTCTCCCCTTCACTGTGGAAGAATGTAAGATTTCATAACAGACACTCAGCTTGCTTGTGATTGAGTCATTTTATGCAAATATTTCACTATGCTGGAAAAGAGAATTGGGAAAGAAAGTCACTCATCCTACCACTGGCATTCTTTACAAACTCCCTGGAGCATTTGGGGGGACAGCATGGCCACCAGAAGCTGTCATATTCTGTGATTCAAGCATAGCCGTGCCCTTTCAAAACCATTGAACTGCAGAGTTTTACTTGGGAACACTGTACGTACCCCGTGTGAAACAGGTCAGATTTCTCTACGTAACCTTCAGCGTTTACTGGAACTGATCTCAGGCTCACAGCTTAGAGGAAACAGGTTACAAACTTTGCCCTGTCTTCAATTTTTTAAAACGCTTCTGTGGGACACGGATGTTTTGTTATTTTCTTAGCCGATGATGAGAAACCCATTGAGATTTACATCTGCTTTGTTGCAAAGCTAAATTTAGCCTCATTTTGACAGTTTACTTTGGCCCTAACTCATTTCCGCTGGTCAGATACCTTTCACTGTGCAACTCATCCCACTGGCATGGATAGGGTATTTAGGGTATTAAATGGAACTAAAGATGCACAATCTCATGTGACTATCATTTTAATCCAAAGGGAGATGTGACCTCTGGAAACTGAAAATGGACTTAGTCCATACACAGAGTTGGTGGTAACTCTTGGGGTTTAACTTTGAATAGCTGTCTAAATGTTTTCATGTATCTCCCCCAGCTTTTAGCTATACCTCTTGAAATCTACAATTTCAGAAAATAACATTGGGAGAAGCAGTGGCAAGCACCCAAAGGAGTATCTTAAAATTCAGTAATTTTTGAATGCAGAGAGGCAGTAATTAAGTGGACTTTCTATAAATTAAACAGCTCAGTGTGAGTTTTCTTATGTTTGATGTTTTTTTCTTTTTTTATAACAAGCTGGGATTAAACAGTGAAAGTAATATAGTCAAGATAAAAAGGACATTAAACTAGGAGTTGGAAACTTCTAGTTCCAACCCTGGCATAAAGTCCTATGTCATCTACAATAAGTTACTTCAATTCTCTGAGATTTCACTCTCTATGTGTATATAGTCAGCCCTCCGTATCCCTGAGTTTCACATCTATGTATTCAACCAACCAAAGATCAAAAATATTGAAATACATATATAATAATACATAATTCAAGTAAGAAAAATGCAGTATAACTACTTAGATAGCATGTATATCTTATTAGGTATGATAAGTCACCTTGATTTATTTATAGATGATTTAAAGTATATAGGAGGCTGTACATAGGTTATATGCAAATACTATGCCATTTTATATCAGGGATTTGAGTATCTGTGGATTTTGGCATGGTGGGGTAAGCTGGAACCAATCCGTGATGATACTGAGGTAAAACTGTATTATTTAATGATAGCTGCTATAATAAACATAAACTTTGAGAGTTAACATAATACAATATATTCTCGATCTCACAAAGTCCAGTGAGGAGTATCTTTTATCAGTTGACTCTTAGGTTGTTCTTGGGGTGATGCTCTGCAAAGAAGCAGTTCAGGGACCAGTCTCCTTCTATACTGTGGCTCTGTCATCTCAGAGTCCTTCATCTTCACTTTCACAGACAAGGAGTAAGAGAGCATGGAAGACCTTGTAGAACGATGTAGGAGCAGATCTGGAAATGACTTTTATCATTTCTTTTTTCACATTCCACCAACTAGAACTCTATCGTATCTATGGAGTGGATAGTCTGCATCCACTCTAAACATTAGTGAATAAAAAATCACATTCCCTAGATGCAAGATGAATTTTTCACATTTTTATATGCAACCCATGGGCACTGATTAATTTTTGCTGTTGATGATACTGGGAGCTGTTAGACTTGAGGGTGGGATGAGACTGGTGAGGAGTGTACAGAGAAAGTTTGAGTAATATAGAAGGCAAACTTTTTTTTTACCTCAATACTGGATCTTGGCCAGTCTTGGCACAAACAGAAAAGTCAATATAGAACCCAACAATCAACTCAGAGCAGAGACCCCACTTTTTTTTTTTTTTTTACAGACATCTCCATTTTTGCGGAAGGACCTGGGTCATATTCTCAGCAATAAACACAAGAATGCAGTTGTCTTTATACTAACAGTGAGAAGTTATCTAGAAAGAAGATTGGGCCCTCAAAGAGCCTCAAAAACTTTTACTTTAGAGCTTGTATTGGGTTTATTTTTATTGTTGGTGGTGTTTTTTTTTCTTTTGTTTTTAAGATGAAAAACAAACACTTGTGGATCAAAGAGTCTTGTGTCTGTGGGGAGTTTTCCAGAATCCATAAACTATCCATGAAGATAATTCTTCAAACACACAATGATTTCAACAAAATAAAACAAAGCTGTTAAATTTTTGCCCTATGTTGTCAGGCACAAAGGCGTGTCTCTCCCAGGATATAGCCTGTCCCGGTGACTCAAAACTGCCTGGTGACTTACATCAGTTCTGATGCCAATCTGAGCTTGGTCTCTAACCCCTACAGCCCCAGGGAGATATCTCAAGAACACATCAACATTCTCACACCAATAGAGAAACAGATATACTTCTGGAAAATTTAATAATTACCAAGATTTAGTGAGTACTTTGTACCAGGCACTATTCTAAGATGCTTATTGGTGTTAACTCATCAAATCTTCCTTTTTTAGAGAAAGTTACTACCTGTATTATGACCTTATTTTACAGGTGAAGAAACTAAGGAAAAGCAGGGTGAAGAATTATGCATCCATCCTGGAAATTAGAGAATAAACGGTTATATCCTAAGAGCCCACACACCAAGATCCATCTTCAGAATCTCTGACATAAAGAACTTCCAAGTCATCATTCCCATCCTTATGAGAAAAACCTGGACAAAATAAAAACCCCCTCCCAAATCTAGACAGACAGGTAACTCCAGAGAGTGACAGCTGAGATCTGCTTACCTGCAGAACAGAAGCCCTGGGAGCTGTAGACTGTAGCAACATCTAAATGGCAACTTTGATACACTGTTGGAGACTGACTTGGATAGCCTCTAAGAGACCAGGTGAAGGGTTGAGAAGGATCCCCTCCCGCCTCTGGCAGGGAAAGGGCAAGAGTAACTTTGTGAAAAGTGCCTAAGGCATTCTCTGTAACAAAGACCTACTCTCCAGGGAAAAATAGGACTTTAAAAGGCCCTTCCTCCACTTTAGCATCCTCCACTTGTGCATCCTGCCCTGGGGGGAAATGGAACAGGGAGAGTCTTTTAGCCCCTTGTTATACCCTCGCAGTAAGTAATTAGACACTTAACTCTTTCATTCTGGACTTGTTGCTTTAACTAGCTACTCTAATGCCTGGGGGTTCTGCTCCGCCTCCCAGCTCAGCTGAACTCCTGATACTTAGAATAGGTTTTTACAAATTTACAATTGAATAATAAAAAGACAATTAAGCCAATTAAATGATATGCAAAGGAACTGAATGGATATTTCTCCAAAGAAGATATACAAATGGCCAAAAAGTAGATGAAAAGATGCTCACCATCACTAAACATGAGGGAAATGCACAACAAAACCACAATAAGATATCCTTTCACAACCACTGAGATGGCTATAATCAAAAAGATGGATAACAAGTGTTGGATATGATGTGGAGAAAATGGAGCCCTCATGCATTGCTGATGTGAATGTCACATGCAGCTGCTTTGGAAAAGTCTGGCAACTTCTCGTGCCATATGATCCAGCAATTCCACTCCTAGCTATATGTGCAAGAGAGACGAAATAAAACGAAAGAGAAATAAACACATGTGCCCATATAGAAAAGTGTACACAAACGTTCATAGTAGCATTATTCATAACAGCCAAAAGGTGGAAACAATTCAAATGTGTATGAGCTAATAAATGGATGAATAAAATGTTGTGTTCATACAATGGAGCATTAGTCAAAAATAAAAGTGAATTTTGAATATAGGTGAACCTTGAAAACATTATGCTACGTGAAAGAGGACAGACACAAAGGACTTTATTGTGGGATTCCACTTATATGAAATGTCAAGGACAGTCAAATCTTTAGAGACATAAAGTGGTTGTCTACAACCAGCAAGAGGATAGCGGGATTAATGAATGACATCCAAGGCATACAGGGTCTCATTTTGGGATAATGAAAGTATTCTAGAATTGATTGTGGTTAAGGACACATAACTATGAATATACCAAAAGGCTTGAATTTCATACTTTAAGTGAGTGAATTATAAGTTTTGTGAATTATACCTGAACAAATCACATACATATATATAAACACTGAATATAATTTCTAAATGAACAAAGTAGATTTAGAAATTTAAAAAGTTGTAAGAGTACATGCGGTGCTTGTTTTTCCATTCTTGGGATACTTCATTTACCAGAATGGGCTACAGCTCTATCCAGGATAATACAAGAGGAGCTAGATCACCACTGATTTTTGTGGCTGAGTAGAACTATATGGTATACATATACCACGTTTTCTTAATCCACTCATGTAATGACTGGCACTTGGATTGTTTCCACATCTTTGCACTTTTGAATTGTGCTTCTGTAAACATTCTAGTGCAGATGTCTTTTTTTTTTATAGAATGTCTTTTGTTCCTTTGGGTAGATGCCCAGGAATGGGATTGCTAGATCAAATGGTAGTTCTGTTTGAAGGCAATATATATAACCTGAACATTTGTACTCCTGTAATATTTTAAAATAAAAAAAGTTGTAAGATAAGTATAAATGGAATACCAGAGAGAAAGGAAAATGAGACCAGAGAAGTATTTAAAGTAATAAATGGCCCTAAACATTCCAAAATTAATGACAGACTCAGACCAAGAAGTTCAGAGAACACCAGACAGGATAAATACAAACAAACAAAACCACATCTAAGCTATAACATATAATATTCGAACTTCAGAAAACCAAAGATGAAGAGAAAATCTTGAAAGAAGCTGGGTGTGGTGGTGTGGTAGAATGGGGTAAGAAGAAACATCTTACAAATAGAGCGAAAATAATAAGAATTATAGTCCATTTCTTGTCAGAAGCCATGAAAGCAAGAAGAGAGTGAAGTATTTAAAAGGTTGAAAGAAAAATCCAGTTACCTAGAATGTTATATCCAGTGAAATTATCCTTTAAAAGCGAAGGGAAAATAAAGACTTTCTAAGACAAACAAAACCTGAGGGAGCTTATTACCAGCATATTTTCCTTGGAAGAAATGTGAAAATAAGTTATTCAGGAAAGAGACAAATAATAAAGTTCATTTTATGGGTTGAATTTTGTCCACCAATAAGAGATGTATTGAAATCCTAATGCCCAGTACCTGAGAATGTGACCTTATCTGGAAAGAGTGTCTTTACAGAGCTAATTAAGCTAAAATGAGTCATTATGGTGGACCTCAACCCAATGTGAATAGTGTCCTTACAGAAGGAAGAAATTTGGACACAAATACAGATAACACAAAGAGAAGACAAAGTAAAGACACGGAGAGACACCATCTACAAGCTCAGGAATGCCTGAGGCTACCAGAGGCTTCCTGAGGCTTCCAGAGACATAGGACAGATTCTCTTTCACAGCTCTCAGAAGGAACCAATCTTTTGATTTTGAACCTTTAGCTTTCATAATTGTGAGACAAATTTCCATTGTTTAATCCACCCAGTTTGTAGTATTTTGTTAGATGGCAGCCTAGGAAACTAATAAAGATCTTGGTAACGGGAAGGCAGGCTTTGGTTTAACAAATATCTAAAAATGTGGAAGTGGCTTTGGAAGTTGGTAATGGGTAGAGGCTGGAGGAGTCTTGAGGAGTTGGATAGAAGATCTCTAGGTTACTTTGAAGGCACTGTGAATAGAAATATTAACGTTAAATGTGTTTCTTGGGAGGTCACTGACAGAAAGGAGGAACCAGTTATTGGAAACTGGAGCAAAGGGGATGCTTGTTAAAAGGTGGCAGAGAACTTGGCTGAATCATGTTAGGTTGTAACCGGTTCCAGTTACACCTGTATGTTTTTTACAGTCCTCTCCCTTAACCAACTACTTGACTGTTTGAGTTGTTTCCCGGAAATGATGGACTCAAACTGTCGGCCTTAAGTGATCCCTCCACCTAGGCCTCCCTATTTTCCGCATGTTACTTCCCAAAAGGTGTTCTCTACGGGGTGGCATTGATGTCATTGCGACACTTCATATGGATGAACCCTTGTGGAGTGTTTAATTCCCCAGTACCCATCCTGAACCTTCAGATTCAAGCAAAGACCTTTACCTTTATGGGTCTATAAATCGAACTAAGAGGAAGTATCATTTGATGTTCTGGTTTTGCCTCTTAGCATTATCCTTTTATTAGCTTCCTGTAGATCAGAAGGCACTTCCCTTTCTTTGAATTTGTTTTTGATTTTCACCCACATACTCTTCTATCCCTGGAGTACAACCACAGGGTTCGGCAAGGACTGACTCACAGAGGTGGCAACAGTATGAGTCTTGCCAATGACTTCTTTGTCAATTTCAGTCAGTTGGAGTGGGTTGTACAAACACAAGCTTGTAAGACTGTCTTGTCCATTGGGTAGTAAAGCACACACAGCTCTAGCTTAGACAAGTGAGGACAAACCACCCATCATTCCCTTAGGAAACTACAGTGACATTTAGGGATACTGCAGGGTGCCACGTTTGGCAGTTGATCTTCTCGTGGAACTCAAATGCAATTCAACTCCTGGCCCTACAGGATCAGGTACAGAAAATATTCTAGAAGAAAAAAAGTTTCTGTAATTTCCTGCCCCCCCTTCCCTATCTCCTCCACAATATCTCAACGATCTATTCAAAGACAAACTGCCTTTACTTCCACACATCTAAATTCTAACACACATGCATTCAATCATGGGGCCCATCCCTTCGATGATCACCCCAAATTTACTAAGCAAGGGTTTCAACTGCCCATTCCAATTTTCAGTCAGTCCACTACATTGTAGGTGAAAAACTTCCTCATGTATGATGCTTTTTAGCCCTTGTTGCAGTGTACCTCCAATAAAATTAATTGGATGATATATATACAGGAAACCCAAATTGAAATAATGTTTTCTGCTCTAGGCCCCTATGGTGTTAGAGCAGTTTGCTTCAGTTGTCACATATGCAAATCCAAATCTAGAATGAATATGTATCCAGTGAAGACTCATTGGTATGCATCAGAAAGTTGTGAATCCACCTGCCAGCTACAGGTAGGCCCATGCTATTAGTTTCTGTTGATGTTCTTGTTGACAAATGGAGCAATTTTTAGACACAATTCAAGCTTCAGAGGAAGGCAGTTGGATACATCTCTATCCTTCCCACTATTGTGCCTCTTGGATGCCTCGATGGCCGCTCATTTCTCATTTTGTGTACACAAAGCCTACTCCCAAAGTGCAGATGAAGACATTCACTTGTTGGTCCAAGTCCCCTCATAAATCAGGAGGGAGTTTTTAATATGGATCGATACGTCCCACTTTAATTCCCCCTCCAAGCTTGTAAGATGTTCCCTAACAGAGCACCCAACCAGGTGTTCCCTTTATGTTCCAGTCACCTAAGGCCCATTTTCCAAATCACACTGCCAGTCCCTTAGCTCCTAGTCCAAAATCCTAGCTGTTGCCGCTGGGTGGCAGTAACAGCCTTTTACTAAAAGCTCCAGTCAGCAAAAGTACAAGCAGCAGAAACTTCCAAAATCATCACCACCCTTTTATCATCCACAGTTAACCTCCAGAATCGATCAGCTTTTCCTATAGGCCAAACTGGGCTACGATATATGGAATTTGTGGGCACTAACATCACTGCACAGAACAGGTCTGTAATTAAGGCCAAAATGTCTGTATACTCCCCAAGATATCCTGTGTTCTTGTAAATTAACCACTCGAGTGGGCTCAGGTCATTCTAAAAGTTCCCTATATATAACAGCATGCCAAATTAAAATGGGCAATGGAGGAGACTTACACAAAATCCCTTTCCTGATAATTTGGATAGAGAAGAGTCCCCATCACATCACATCACATCCACTGCAGTGATGGCTTCTAATAAGAGTAGGGCAACAGCCAAGCACAACCTGCATCTGTAAATCCCCACTTCGAGCCACACTTTCCCTTGCAAGCCTTCTGTAGTTACACCACCATAATCTTCTAATTATATTACCCTCTAACACTTCATTATCAGGTTTAAGTACCAGTGTCCATCATCCTGGTAAAGTTTCTTTACCAATCACAGGCCACTTGACCCATACCAATGCAAATGACCTCAAGTTCTTGGCTAGAGGCTGGTTTTCCAAGAATACTTGGGCTCTGCCATCCCTCAGAAAGAAGCACAATCCTCTCTTGCTTTGTGCTTTTTACATTGCTGCAGGCTCCGAAAACATTTTAGACTCCTCTTTTACGCAATACTCAATTTTTTAATCTATCAAGACTAGGATAAATTGAATGAATCTGTCTTGGTCATTTTATGACCTGAGTTGGTATTGTAGCTTTTATAATCTTTCACAGCAATTCATTAAAGAATGTAGTGACTACTTCATCTCTTTTTCATAGCATTTAATTACCCATAAATTATTTCCACCTGGCTCAATTGCCCTAGGGTTTTTCCAACCCTTATATTTCTGTTGGTTCCCTTCTTCTAAATAATCCTACTCTTTTACATATCATTAAACCCCATTCCAGGGACTGAGTAAAGGGCTCCAGGGCACTTTCAGTCACATCATCTTGTCTCCCCAACAATGTGGGGACCCAAGAAGTCCATGGAGTTGGAGCTCCCTTTATCACGGCATCACCTGAGTCAGAGTCATAGCATTAGGCTGTACATCACTGGGTGGCCAGTGTAAAGTTACCTGCATCCTCAGCATTTCAGTAGCCTTGGAGTATTCTATTCAATATCTAAGAGTGAAGTTGAACAAATTCCCCTTTTTAGGGCATAAACTGTGTACTCTTGCCTTTATACAACTTCACAAAGTGGGACCATAATTCTGTGAGAGCTGCAAGCCCATTTAGGATCCGGAGTAAGATCCTACATGAAGTCACCCCATCCTCCAAACTCAATTTCCATTTCAAAAGCAATTGCCAAAAAAGCTGCAAAACAGATGGGGGGGGGTGGGTGAGAGAAAGTAGCTTAACTCTTTAAGGACTGACCAGATTCCAGTCAGAACAAATACCTGGTCGGTTCCCACATGGGCAATCCATTCCCTCCCTCACAGACAGGCACAGGCCCTAACACTGTGGCTCTAACAGCTTCACTCTGCCTCTCCGTGACAGTCACTTTCTCAGGAACAGATGGGAACAGCCAAGATTTCTATTCCTGGCTGACTTCCCCCCAGTGTAAATCTCTTTTGTTACCCATTTAGCTACCTCCCCTGGCCCTGGTCTACAAATGCTTTTCTGCCCATCTGTGGGTGGAATATTTTTGTGACCTCAACCTAAGAGTGAGGGGTCAGAAGCCAGCTGAAAATAATGTTTCCATCCCTCCCCTCCTTTCTTTCTCCTAACAATGCCTTAGCTGTTATTACTTAAATCGCAGAGGGGGAAGGGTCATTTCAAATGTCCTATCCGGGTCACTAACTGTATGGTGTTCCCCAGGTTGGGAATTTTGTAAAGTACTCACCATGGAGTGTACCCGTCGTGAGGTTTTATTTAAAGGCAGAGGATTTAAGGCAGCAGGAGAAAGAAAATGCAGACAAGCGTTGGAGGTCATCAGAGAGACTTCCCTAGGGAGAAAACTCCCCAGGGCCCTTTCTCTGTGCACCAGGGATGGACTGAGCCTCTGGCATGAACCAGAAGATCTGTGCAAGGAATCATGGGAGAAATCCTTCTCCCCACTGCCCCCCAAAGCTCAGTGGTTCCTAAAGTAGTCAAGCCAGGTTATCAAACCGGTTAGGCCACAAGTTGCAAACTCTCAGTAAAGAAACTGACCCTGGGGTCACACCAGGGGAGTTTTGGATTTTAAGCAGCACATCATAAATGCCACTGCCATTATCTTAGCCAAAAGTAAAACCAGAGATACAGGGGTCCTCGGAGATAAAGATTAAGCATTTCTAGTCCAGCTGTAAATCTGCTCTCTCTCCACCTATCAGCTTACCAGAAAACTCAAAGCACTTATTGTCTATATCATTATGTAATTACAGTACACCACTGTTAAAAATTAAGTAGAAATTTTAAAGTTATATCTGCATATATTTTATCTCTTCAGCTATATCATAAGCTTTTTGATAACTGAGTTTATCTATGAAGTGCTAAATATTTATTAAATGAATGAAAAATTCTGTAGTTAATAAATGAGAAGTACTGATACCAAGGTCAATTAGAAATAGGTCACTACTAATCCAGGATATTAAAAAGGATTCTGTAACCATCATAAGAGAGATGCCTCCAGCCACTTTCTATCCGGGAAAATCCAGTTACCTCAAAATTTCTACTCGGGTTTCACGTCACTTCAGTATGGACCCAAGAAACCCAAATTGTTAGTCAATATAATAATCTAGGTCCTATGCAGCTCAACAAGAAAAATGGTAAAATGATTGAAAAGGAAGAAACACATTTTTGTTACAATTTCATTTTCTACACAGAAAATCCAGGAGAATCTTATATGAAGAGCTTCTGAGACAATTCTGACAATATTCTTTTTTTCTTTCTATATTTTTTTACTTGTGCAGTGGTTATATAGGTATTTATTTTAGTTCCTTATTGTACTGAACATTTATGCTTTGTGCACTTTTTGAATGTGTTATATTTCATGAATCTGAAAAACAATTTTTAAAAATCTATGAGAACTGACAAAGTATTGGAAATAAAGCATTTTCCAAAAAATCAATAAACTAAAATCACTAATCTTCCTATATAGCATCAGCAACAAATCAGAAGATGTGACTAAAAGACATAAAGTAAATCTAAATTTATAAGAAAGTATTTCAGGGATTGGGAGGCAGATGTTGAATCCTTCTGGAACGGATGACCCCCTATGGGTCAGGATAGTGAATTGGAGACCCAAATGCCCTCTGGGTTTGGCAGAGGCAGACCAGCTATTGATCTAACAGCTAGAAGTCATATCAACCCTGTTTGAAATATGAACTTGAGATACTATTGGAGACATTTGTTTCTACTAAGACTTCACATTTCCTCCCACCAAGGTTAGATTTCTTCACTAAAATATCAACGACCATGCTAGGAAAATCTCCCTTCCTCATCTTATTTAGTGTTATTGTCTAAGTGGGCCACATTTATCAAAAATGGTACCCTTCTCTACACGAATAGGATCAAGAAATAGATTTGTTTAAATCTATCATTTCTTCCCAGCCTTCTGAACTGCCCAAGAGACACCTGCAAAGGAGCCATCTTTTCTTTCACTTTCTATTTTCATTCTTTTTGATCAAGACATCACGCCTTGGCCCAATTACTTAGAATGGGGAATTCAATTACACATTCTAGTTCAATTTCAGTAAGGGTGGTGGTAAAAATATAAAGTCATATAACAATTCCCTTGTGAGAAAGAAATAAAGAGATTGTTTAAATGAGTTTTCCTGTGGATGCTGACACACATTTTCTATTGTGCATTATATGTATTTGTACATGTGACATGACCTATTCTCCCTATGAGGTTCCTTGTTCTTTTTTTCCCCAGAATATTATGGGGGTAGAAACACCTTGGTCACATCAATTGCTCTCGTACCGTTTGAGTCAAAGTTATAAGTGTGCCCATCCTACCCAAGGTCTCTTGTTCTTTAAGGATAGAGACCTCGTTGAATTAATCTTTGGAGCTTTTATCACACCTAGTCAAGTATTTTGACCATTCTAAGCACTGAATAAATGTATACTAGCGAATCTTATTATTTTTAGAGCTGTCAGTTATTCCCTTATTCAAAATTGTTTTTACATACAATATGAAATAAGTGCAATAGAAAAACTTGGAGGTTCTGTTTATTTTTTTATCCCCACATTTTCCAAATGGTTAAATAATTAATAAACACAATATGTTACATTACAATTATTTTGGGTAGGAGGGGCAAGACTTGATTTCCTTTGGACTTTATGCTTCCCAAGTCATCTCCAGAGAGTGGAAATAGTGCTGCTATTTGCCTAAACAGAGTCAGGAGAACAGCTCAAATTGGACTTCAAGAACAGATCCAATAACCATGATACCATCACACATTTGTATAGCGTTTGAAGTTACCAAAGTTCTTTCACATTTAACCCTGATGGCAACCCTTCAAGACAGGTAGTCACGGGAGGTATTATCCTCATTTCATAGATAAGGAAGCACTTTTGGGTAATGCTACGCTATTTGTGCAAGTCACCTGCCCGAAGCAGAGAAGTCAAGCTTGAAGCCAGGACTTTGGAGTCCTCTGGGTGCACTTTCCATCATATGACACTGACATGCGTAGACTTAGGACAGCACAAGAGAAAAGAAGTAATCAAAAGATAAGCCTTTTGCTTCAAATGCAAAGCAGCTAATTTGTTTTAAATAATATTATATGTCAAATTATAGCTTAAGGAAAAAGAAAATAAAGTCAAAATGTAGGCAATATACTCTTTTTGTCAATAAAATTGTTACTTTGATTTCTTTCTTCTTCTCCTACAAGGCTTACTCTCAGATAAACTAAACAAAGAAATTTTAGATTTATTATTTAAGCATCCTCTCACAATTCAAAAAGTAATAAGACTGAACATCTATACTTACAGCTTTTTAAAGCTACCATTTGCTGAATGCCAGGCACTATGCTAAGCCTTCTATAAACATAATTTTCATTAACCTTCATAATGATCTTATGATGGGGTAAATATTATTACCTCTATTACAGACAAGAAATACAACCTCAATGAATTTTAAAACTTGTCTAAAGACACATGAACAACAAATGTCAGAGCTAAGATTTGAACCTGGGTTAGCCTAGATTATCAAGACTGAGCTCCCAACCATTCTGCTAATTTGGGTCTCCCATAAAGAAAGGGAAACTAGAAGGGATTTTAGAAATTATCTGTCATGTGATTTTAATTCTTGTATCAGTCAGGGTTCAATTACAGAAGCAAAATTACTAAGATACAGATGGATTTGTTTCAGGGAATTAATCTCACACGATTGTGGGTCTGGTTTAGCAGTCTCTGTAAGGTTGTCGTCTTCGTGTGTAATGCTGGAGTCTGAGGTTCACAAGACAGGTAGTTGGGAAAGGATGGGGATGTGAGATGAGTAAGATCAAATGGGAACTCACAAACACAAGTTGAAGGATGGTGGGAAATCCACATCAGTTCTTATTGCCCCTGAACTTGGGGCTGAGGATATCCAGCAGCAGCAGCTGTGGGCCTTCATCACAGAGCTCAACACTCACACCTGACCCAGGACTTAGAGGATCATGGCAAGGTAAGGCAATTGCAGGCGTATCTGCTACCTCTTGCCAGCAAAGTTGAGTCAGCACATCAGGGACAGCGCATGTGACCTACAAAGTGGCTGCCGCCTCACTTCCGTCCTCCAAATCTTCCACAAGAATCCCTCTTCTGGCCGGTGCTAACTAGAAATATGCAGGGAAGGAAATTCCAGGAAATGTAATTTAACCTAACCAAGTGGACACATCGTAAAGCCACCACAATTCTCGTTTTACAGATGTGAAAAGAAGTCTCAGGTTGTGTGGTATGTCTAAGATCTCTCAAAGAGTTGAGAGCAAAGAGATCCTATTAACTTCTTTTG
Organism: Avahi laniger; assembly: GCA_963575035.1. Taxonomy (NCBI): domain Eukaryota; kingdom Metazoa; phylum Chordata; class Mammalia; order Primates; family Indriidae; genus Avahi; species Avahi laniger. Next base: position 26,859 of record CAUYSK010034684.1, read on the forward strand.
CGTTCTTCCTTTTCCAATAAACGGGATGACATACAGAATTCGTTTTACTTGCCAAACATATATAGATTGGCAGTAGCTGCTTGGAACACCGGATTGTGAAGAATTCTGAGGGTAACGGTTTCTTTATTAATGACGTCTGCTGTGGGCAGAGGAGAAGGACGCTATCAGGTGTGTGCCTCAAATGTGCCACCCCATTCTGTACTGTTCTGCTTGTTTCTCAATATTTTTAAGTTTTATTGATGAAACGCTGAGGTTCTCTTGAGAAAGGAAGATTTTTAAGGGATGTGATAAACAAATAGATTATAGAACCATATATATTTATTAAAAGGACTAAAAATAGGGGGCAAAAACTGTCTAAATTTATAGAATAGATATGAAAAGGATAAACTAAACACATGAACTCACAAAACACCCTTATTGGAGGTAGAACACAAAGCTAAATGGACATTTCTAATATTTTCTGGGTTGAATGGAGTTTTCTAATATTCACTTTCTTATCAAGATTCTAGTTAGAAATTCACATCAATTTACATTCATAAACATTCTTTTTGACATGGAAATTATAAACATAAAAAACTGGATATTCTGCAATCAACTATTCCTATTACATGAATTAATCAGGTTTTAATTGGTGTTGGTCTGAAAGTTGAGTTTTCCATTGCAGCAGTATCCAGTGAGGAATTGAGGCAATATTCTCCCACTTGGATACTGGCGTATTCTAGTAAGCTTACATAAAGCTTTCTGATTCATAGTCAACAAACAAACATTATCTTTTATATGCATATGCATTATCTCACTCTTCTCAATAACACTGTGAAGCAGGTATAATTCCAGTTTTCACAGATAAAGAAATTCAGGTTCACATATGTGAAATTGCTTATGGCCATACAGCTGGTAAGTGACAATGTAATATTAATAATTCCAACTCAGGTTTATGGACTGCCAAGCCTGCTGATTCTCTCCTGACGGCTATTTCAAATATGCATGCTGACCCTAGCCAGACGCAAATACTCTCATTTTGCAGCAGACTCAGGAAGCATGCACAGAAATTCTGATTTCTACCTGGGGTCTCTATTCACCAACTGCTTTGCCTTCACCTTCATGTATCCTGCTTGAAGTACTTAAAGTTGCCCCCTTCCTTGGTAGGGGGAGGTTTTGTCTGTATCTCTTTCCACTTATCTCTCTCTCTCTCTCTCTCTCTCTCTCATACACACACACACCCCAGAGAGATAAGAATGAGAGTATAGCATGGGCTGATGGTGGGATGTTTCTAGCAAAATCCGATCCTCAAGCACATGCATCTATTTTTATATTTGCTTTAGCTTCACCACAATAGGTGCTCCATTAAAGCAGTAGGTGAAAATAGGACTTTTCTGCACTGAATATATTAGCCTTGACAACTATAGACATTTAGGATAGGTGGGAAATTGAGATATGCTTTCTGCAGATAAACCAAGAAAGAGAATCACAAGCCTTCGCAAAGGGAATTAGCATTTTCTGTTAGTGCTTGGAACTCTGAATCTTAATCTTTGCAACCATGGTCTAAGATTAGTCTCATCTTTCCAATTTTATTAATGAAAACGCTGAGGTTCAGAAAGCTGGAGGAAGCTACTGGAGGCTCCAAAGCTGGTAAGATTTAATTATTCTTATTCTCAAGAAGTTTTTCCTTATTGTGAAATAAAACCTTCATCCTTTGTTTTATCCTTTGGGATCCCAAAAGAAGTCTAAATTTTTGTACAATAAATAAATCTTTAAGGATAGGTAAATGGGTCTAAACCAAAAGGTAGAAATTACTCTCAAGGATGATTAAATATTACCAAGCAATGGATATCTATCAGAGACTTGAGTAGACATGTCTGTAGTCTATACAACAGACCCATTTCTCCAGGGCAATCCCATCTTAATCCTCAGTGGCAACATCCACATTAACAGTAGCTGCCATGAACTCAAAATTAGCTGAGTATCCCCAAAATAAAAACAGGTATGTATTTTCCCCTGGAACTGTGTATCTGAGAAGAATGAGGCATAGCAAATATCCTAAAGTCACACAATAAGTAAAGGGTGGACCCTAAATTTGAATGCAGTCAGTCTGACAGCACCATGGCATTCTAAAGCACTACATTCCACAGTCTGTCACTAAAAATAGATCAGGTCCAAAAGAAGCGAGGTGGGGAGGAGGAGGAGAAAGTAAGAAGAAAGCCAGAAAGCCCTCACCAAAAACTCAATGGTATCTATCGCCACACACTCCCTAAACAACTGAGAGTTCTGGAAATTTAACCATATCAATGGAGTCTTTTTTTTTCCATTATTAACTGAAGAAAAATGGGCGCCCTTTGAAAGATTTTTTTGAGATTAGGGAACAAATAGAAACCAGAAGCAGCCAACTCAGGACTGTAAGGTAGATGTCTCATGATTTCCATCAAAATTCTCCCCAAATTGCCCTTGTTTGATGAGAGGAATGAGGAGTATTGTCGTGGTGAAGAACTCTCTGGTGAAGCTTTAGCTAACATTCTCAAAACACTCTTATAATAAGCAGTTATTATCGTTCATTGGCCCTAGAGAAATTCTATAAGCAAAAATGCCTCGAGCATCTCACAAAACTGTTGCCATGACCTTGCTCCTGACTGGTCTACTGTAGCTTTGATTGGACCACTTCCTCTTGGGAGCCATTGTTGGAACTGTGTGCTGTCTTCAGGATTGTCCTGCTGAAGCATTGTTTCATCTGCTGTTATAATTCTTTGAAGATATGTTTCAGGATCTTGATTCTACTTGTCTAAAATTTCCATTGAACGTTCTGTTTTTTGTCTGCGGTTGATATGGGCACAACAGTTTGGGAACCCATCAAGTGGAAAGTTTGCTCGACTTCAATTTTTCCGTCAGAATTGTGTAAGTTGATCCAATAGAGATGTCTACGGCGTTAACTATTGTTTCTGCTGTTAATCGTCCACTCTTTTCAACTAGGGCACGGATAAGATTAATTTTTTCCTTGAAAAGTGAGGTGGATGGTCTTCCGCTGTAGGCTGCATCATTGACATCAGCTCGTTCCTTCTTAAAAACACCTAGCCATTTGTAAGTTGCTGATTTCTCTAGGGCATTGTTCCCATAAATTTTTTGTAAAGCATCAGTTATTTCACCATTCTTCCACCCATGCTGCACCATAAATTTGATGTTTGTTCTTGCTTAAACTGTAGCAGAATTCATTTTGCTCTGATAGGGGCTCTTTTCAAACTGATGTCTTTATCTTTCTTAGGGTCTCAAACTAGATCCCGTTCAGTCATGTTACAACAAATTAGTATCAATTTATTTTGGTGCAAAAACAAATTTGATATCTGTGCATAGTTTTTTCATCATGTACATATCCATGAACTTTTTGAAAACCCCCTCATATTTTGCTAGATGTATACCAAAGTCTTTATTTGGGAGTGCTAATGTATTCTTAATTTAAAATTCCAGTTATTCATTGATGGTATATGGGAAAGTAATTGGCTTTTGTATGTCACCTTGTATCCTGCAACCTTGATATAATCACTTATTTGTCCCAGGAGTTTTTTGTCAATACTTTTGGATTTTTCTGTGTAGACAATCAAGTCATCTGCAAAGAAACACAGTTTTTTCTTTCTTTCTTCCCAATCTGTATACCTTTTATTTCCCTTCCTTTTCTTATTGCATTAGCTAGGACTTCCAGCACAATGTTGAAAAGCAGCCATGAGGGGGAACATCCCTGTCTTATTCCTGCTATTTGTGTAAAGCTTCAAATTTCTCACCATTAAATATTATTGTCAGCCATTAGTTTTTTTTGAAAATGTTCTTTATCAAATTGAGGAAGTTCCCCTCTATCCCTAGTTTTCCAAGAGTTTTCATCATAAAATGGCGGTAGATCTTGTCAAATATTTTTTTCTACTGGCATGATCATGTGATTTTTCTTTAGCCTGTTGAGGGGTGGATTACATTAATGATTTTCAAATGTTGATGTAGCCCTGCATAGCTGAGCTACATCCCATTTAGTCATGATGTGCAATTATTTTTATACACTATTGGATTCAATTTACTAACATTTTGTTGATGATTTTTGCATCTATGTCCATGAAAGATATTGTACTGTTATTTTTTTTTCCTTGAAATGCCTTTCATTTTGGATCTAGGGTAATGCTGGCCTCACATGGTAAGTTAGGAAGTATTTTCTCTGCTTCTATCTTCTGGAAGAGATTGTGGAAAATGGCTATATTTTCTATCTTTAATATTTGGTAAAATTCCCTAGTGAAACCACCTAAACCTGGTAGTTTCTCTTTGGGGAGTTTATTAATTATTCATTCAATTTCATTGATAGGTATAGGTCCATTTAGATTGTCTATTTCTTCTTGTGTGAGTTTTGGAAGATTGTCTTTCAAAGAAGTGGTCCATTTCATCTGCTTATCAAATTTGTGGGCATGGAGTTGTACTCAGTGGTCCTTGATTATCCTTTTAATGTCCATGGGACCTGTAGCGATTTCCCTTCATTTATTTCTGATATTAGTAATTTTTTTCCTCTTTTTTTCTTAGCCGGATAAAAGCTTATCAATTTTTATTGCTCTTTTCAAAGAGCCCTGGTTCTTTTACTCTTAGTTCTTTTATTATTCTATTATTAAACTTATCTCCAGTGAGAATGGCCTTTATCAAAAAGTCCCAAAACAATAAATGTTGATTATTCTTAGTTCTTTGATTCTTAGTTCAACACTTGGTTATTGGGGTGCACTGGAGTTCAGCTTCAGCTGTGAAATCTTGCCAGAAGATGTTGTGTGGTTTAGGACTTTCTCTTTGGGAGGCTCACAGTCTACTCCAGAGATGTTGCTGGTACGTCAGAATTTGTACATGATCATGATACCTTGATACCATTATCTCTAATCACTGTAACAACTATGAACAGGCATGCCACTCAAATTTATTGTTACCATCCAAATATTCATTATCAAATGAAGATAAACAGTCTAGCTATAGCTTGGAGTGAAACTCTTTTTATATGCATTATGTTTTAAAATTCTATCGGTTGGGTGAAATATAAATATGTATATGTATTATTGCAAGAGGGAAATGCTTCTACAATTAATGATTGTGAAAGCTGTTATCTTTGTGTAAAAGCAACTATGAAAAACTTTCAAGTAGTTGTATAAATAGAGTAATACATTTATAGTTAATTTGAGAAGAATAGGTGGATTATGCAGAAATATCTCACTGTATGGAAAACATTATGGTTCTAATATGCAGCAATATTTATTTAAAAATCTAAATAACAGTGACTGGTAGAAAGTAGAGAAATTATCATAATTCTAGTAATTTGATATACTAGCATTTCTAATATTATATAGAATGTTCCTTAATAATTATGTTTTTAGTTACTTGATTCCACCTAGGCTCTATACTACTTATGAGTTTTCATATCTTTATGAGAATGGATTAAAAGCTCAATTTTCATGAGGAGCAAAATTTCCAAAATCATATACAAAATGCCCATGATAAATTACTTTGATCCAAATCAATAAATGATTTAAACAGCATGAAGAAGAGAAAAATTAGAAGAGTACCCCCAAATGCCATTATTTTACATTAATCAGATCCAAAATAACAAATATTACAAAAATGGTTTAATAAGATTTGTCTTATGTACCAGATTCTAGGAAAGGAAAAGTTAACAAAACAAGTCATCATGTGACTCATATAGGTGCCCAGTGGTTTTTTAAACTTTAAAAGTTTGACCACTCAATTGAGTAACAATGATGACTTCCACTATGCCTCTGCTTTGCTGGATTGCTGAGAGAGTTTTGGATTTGACATTAGCTAATAATACAGTAAATTTCACTGAAGAAATATTTATAGAATGGAAAATAAGTTTTAAACCGATATCATGCAATTGACATTAACAATGACACAAATGTGGTGACAGCTTTAGGCAATTAAGAAGTCACAAGCATATGTTGCTTTGTTAAAACCCAGTAGTTGTTATGCAGAAAGCAATTATTGCACAGGATAATGTAAAAAAAAAAAAAAAACAAAAACAAAAAATGCCATTGCCTTGGTAGGAATGTACTGGGAGTATTTGCATTTTTTTTTTCAGCCAAAGAGAAACTCTGTAACATACAATAGATTTGAGTACTGTCTGATCATGTATCCATGCTAGATAGTCAAACAAAGTGAAACTGCAAATACAATTTAAAAAGACTTCTTGAATAAAATAAAGGTTTAATAATTTATGTACAGATAGCCATCACCATCCAATAGGACCTGTTCCATCAGTACTTTCTTACAGAAAATGCAGTGAGTATGATGGGATGGGCACTGCTGAAGAGCCACCAAACAGAAGGATTTTGAAACTTCATGAATTTCTTACATTCAATCTGCTGCAAAGATCATCCTATTATTCCACTCAAGTAGAATGCTAAAATTAATATTCATTAAATGGAAGCCGAGAAACAGATAATAAATCAAAGGCAATTTTGTTATCTGAAAAACTAATTACACTGCTTTCATTTTCTGCATTTCTGGATCTATAGTTTAAGGGCATTCCCCTAGCCCCCACCGTGATTATGTAAAATAGCAAGTAAGTGCAAAAAAATTAGAAATAAAATATGTGAGTGAAGGCAAAATACCCTAAGCCTGAAATCTGAAAATATTCAGAAAACATTTTCTTCAAATACTGTATAACGCTTTAGTTTATGAGATCACTTCAAAGAAATTGCATTATAAAACATAAATCCAGCTCAGGGGTTACCGCAGGAGACAGAGGCTGAAAAACTTAATTTGGTGGCACCATCACCACCAGTTGCACACACAGTCAGCAAAAGGAGTAAAAAAAGACGGTCTTTGATCAGTTTCAGTTGAAAGTAAGCATCCATTTAATACGACAAACCTTCAGTAGAGTGAGAGAAACAAGTTTGTACATTAAGGTACTGGGAAGGTACCGTTCTTGCACGCCAATGCCAAACTCACAAAATTTGACTATTTGAATGCAATAATAAAATTGTAATAATAATGGTTAATTTGTTGATAAACTGTCAAGTTTTCATATCATGAAGTTCCTGCTCTGACAGTAATATTTGCCTTTGGCTAAATGCTGATTTTTAGCACTAGCCCCTTAAGCTCAAAGATACTTTCAGAACACCTGTCAAATATCAGGCTCTCTAGACACAGGGGATAAAACCAAGATGCCGTTTCTGCCCTTCCAATGCTCACACTGCAGTGGGAGACAGGAAAGAAGCAAAGGCCGCATAGCTCATTTAAAGTGCTATGGAGACAAATCAGACAGGATAAGGAATGGGCAGGAGAAAGGTTATTCTAGGCAGGGTGCTGGGAAGGCCACAGAAGTCAGTAGGAAAGAGCATTTCTGACAGAAAGAACAGCCAATGCAAAGGTCTTAAGGCAAGAACATGACTGATACGTTTAAGAAAAAAAGGACTGTAATTCCCCAAGAGAGAACAAAGGGGAAAGTGATAGGAGATAAAGTGGAAGAACAAAAATGGTAAAGACATTGAAACTTTTATAAAGTGTGATGAGAAACCTTCAGGGAGAGATTTATCATTAATGTGAAATTATTTGACTTATATTTTTAAAAAACCATCACTCTCACTGTCACGTGGAGAATGGACATTACAGGAGTGGGGTATCTAAGAGGCAAGAGCACTAAAAGGACGAATTGTGATTGTCCAAGGGGAAAAAAAAATTCATGGGGCTTTGGTCTACAGAAGTAGCAGAGGAAGTGGTGGGATCTGATCAAACTCAGAAGCCATTCCGAACATAATTTAGCCATTGAATTTAAACAAGCCCAATCTGTGGTATGTAATAAAAAGCAACTTCATTTTATCTCTCATCATCCATTTGATATGGCTGAAAACTTGGTCATGCCCAGGATTTCCCCATAATCAATCTCACAATTCATTTTGGTGATCTCTACCACTTAAGGGTCTCTGCAAACAGGCATGCAAGGCTGGGGGAAGGAAGGGTAGAAAGCCCTGACTGCTTACCCAGACCTTTTGCTCCTGACCAAAGAGAAAGATATGACCACCGGGTGGTAGTAACACACAAGGAGCTCTGTTTGGACAGACCTTTGATAAGTTTGCCTAAGGAGGAGAATTCCCTCCTGCAGGAGACTTTGCAAAGGCACAGGGGCAAGAGGGCAAGGGAACTTTCAAGGGAGAGAAAAATTGGAGAGAAACTTAAGTGTCCAGCATGATAGTGAGTCTCTGAGTCAGAGAATTCTGAACTTGGGGTCTCCAGGGTTTGTCTTATCTCTGACTAGGAAATACTGGGTGTAGTTTCATGGGATACGCAAAGGCAGGTTCAGAGTGACTAAAAACATACTTATTGGGGATATTTAAAGCAATTGAAGGCATAAAAATTTGGATTTAGTTTGGAAAGGTTTTTGAGCTAAGTGATCCCAGCCTGGAGTGAAGAAGTAAACAGCATAGGGCTATTCTTGGCTTATGTATGTAACAATCCATCCCTTTGCACCATGTCATTTTACAATCTAAGTTGTATGTCACTTTATAAGGCCTGCGTTTGGAGCCAACAATAAAATCTTCTAAATGACGGAGAATTTTACAAAAGCACAAGCTAGGATTTCGAAGTCTGTTTGTAGCCAGTCTGCCCATTTAGTAAGAATAGTCAGGAGAATAAATTAGAAAAGGAAAACACCTTATTTAATCATTTAGTCAACAGAGTAACATTACGACACCTTTGGAGCATGTCTCTGGCTATCTGTAAAACGTGGTGAGTGTTACCTACAGCAAGATATGTTAGTGAGTGCACAGACCCCCACTTCTTGAGCCGATTAGAAATCCAGGCATGAGGTTCAGCCACGAGTTCCAGTTCTTGGATCTTTAGTTTAATTTCTGTGGACAGTATCTGGGAGACGGCTATCTGAGCTTCCATTCAATTGAGAACATTCACGGTCTCTTGAATTATTTTAGCATTAGCCATCACTGCTAGTAAAGAGAACTTATATTTTTTAGAATCCCCATGAGAAACAACCACATGGACTCAGGACTCCTCCAGACTTGCCAAGTCATCATGCTACACACCATCTGTTGCCTGATAAGCCCACTCCAACATCCCCAAGTGGTGGAGGAGATCTTTGGCCTCAGCTAACATTTTCCATTGACTGTCTGCCCAGGCTGTTATGAGGTCTAACGTAGGCTGAATGCTTTTCCAAGTCATAAAAATCCACATCAGCAAGGCATATGCAGACCAGGGTCCAGAGTTTCCTCTGTGGGTCATTCCCACCTTCTGCACTAAAAGTTCAAGGCCCTGTAATAGGAACACCATTTTTGCATCTAGTACTATGGCAAACAATTGTTTAAATTTAGCCCCTTTAAGGTTGGGCTTACTCTCCACCAGGTACATTCCATATAGGTAGGCTGTCCCTTCCTCATTTGTTTCCCAGGCTAGCTCCTGAAAGAGAAATGAGCCTCAGGGAAAGAGACAGAGGCCATGTTTCCTCTTCCAAGTGATGACTTTCCCTTCCTTATTGGCCCTCCCTGGTTTTTCTGTCTTCATTACTTTGTGGGTGGTTCCTGGCAAGCAGAGGGTAGATTATTCCAGGCACTGTCCTGGTGACACTGTGCTGCCTTTTCACCTAGAGAGCACCAGTCCTTCTCCCTGGGCTCCTCCCCTGTATCATCTCCCTCAGGACACTGGGCCCCCATCTCCTGTCTGCATGGCCTCTTGGTGAGAAGTTGCCACAAAGAGGACTCCAAACTGTGGTTTGGAGCATCTGCTCGGCAGGATAGCAGCTTCCTTGGAGTTCTGAGGGATATGTATTGCCTTTAAGTCTAATTTGCTGTAACAGTCTGGCTAGCTGGGCCCAAGGTTTGGGGGTCTCAATATCCCTCCAAGGAGAAGGTATAATGACAATGTCACATAGCATAACTGAATATCACAGAGGCATGCTAGCTGCTTGCAAAGGCTACTCCTCCAACTGCGCTTAGGAGCCCAGCTCCAGCCTGAGGCCACTGCCTTATTGGCTCATTTACCTGTTGTAGCAGTCTCCAGGAATAAGGATGTCCTCTTGTCTCAGAGTATCCCAAATCACTGGCCAGGCTGCAGGGAGCTCCTGCCACAACAGCCTGTTATGGGGTTGCAAGTGGCCCACCCTTGGTCCAGAGGTGTGTACTCCTCCCCTTTTCCTATTCAAGTCCACAGGTCTTACAACATCTAGTACCCGCCTACTGAGGGACCCAGACAGGTGCACTGAGACCACTTTCCCCGAGCAACTTAGAACTGACTTTTGGGGTCAGAAGCAATAATGGTGAGGATTCACTCAAATATTGGTGCTACTGCTCGGCCAAGCTAATGAAGCATAAGGGGAGATCATGAGAAATCTAGAGTGCAATGCAACACAGAGTAATGCCATGCCACACAAACATGGAAGCATTCCAAGTTTTGAGTCCTGGCCACTTAAGGCTGCCTAGGATCCATCTGAGAAGTGACCTGTTCTGCTGACTGGGTAGACCCCCATATAAATTCCTTGATCATCACTCAAAATCACCTTATCCTCATAGCCACTTGGAGTGAGTTCAGGGATTTCAAGGGCTGATCAAAGAAAAGTACATAATCACAAGATGACAATAAAAAGCAATGAGCTTTTTTCAAGCAGCACTTTGACAGGTTCACAAGTGCATGGGGCAGGGGAGGGTTCATCACAGCATCAGACCTTCCAGAGACAATGGCACAAGGCCACCACCCAGAAGGAAAAGAGAAAAAGAGCAAGAAAGGAAAATCTGTGAAGGGCTTGTGTGTCTACATGATGTCACAGAGCAGCAAGGTGGGGAGTCTCTGGGACCAAGATTTCCAAAGGACAGCAGTAGCTTGCAGTCTTTGATAATCCTAGGGCTTGTCTTATCTATGGCCAGTAGATAGTGAATGCCATTTTGTGACATATGCCAAGCAGGCAGGCTCTAATTCACTAAAAATATGCTTATTTGGACTACATGTGGGGGCAACCGCATGTGTAAATATTTGAGTTTGGCTCTGGGCTAATGGTCCCATTAATGATCTGCAGTGAAGAAATGTATAACATGGAGCCCATGTACAGAAGACATCTTTGGGTTATTTATGTAACACTCATCAGAAGCAAACTCATGGTCTGCTGGAAGGCGGCAGAAAACTTTTTTGACTCGGGACACCAGCAAAGAGTGACTGGATGGATACCAGGGGATGGATGGATAGGAGGAAAATCTATCTCCCTCTTGGGGAGAAATAGGAAAGCTTCGCAACCATCAGACACATTGGTGTCCTTAGAGGAAGATGCTTGGAGAAAATGTTGCTGCTTGTTGAAAAATGTAACAAGAAAAATCTTCTAACTCGGGAGGAAGGGTAGGACATCATCTCTGACTCAGGATTCCCCACCAATGCTAAGCAGAGGTCTGTTACCACTAGTGGAAGGAAGTCGCTCTCTCTCCCAGAATTGACCACAGATACAGAGACTTCCTGCCAGAGAGCATGGACAGGAGCACTGAGAAAGCCCTAAACCCGAGACCCACACACATGAATAGTGAGGTTAAGACTGGAGCAGGATAACAGAAGACTCCCCTGCCCCTGTCACAAACCTAGTACTGAGTAATAAGAACAGTTTACTTCTGGGAGAGGGGAAGGAGCTTGGGCAGAACCTCTCTGTGGTTCAGACACGTGGGAATGGTTAAAAACTGAAAGGAGATGAAGAAGAAATACAGTAGTTTCCCTTTATCCATGATTTCATTTTCCACAGTTTCAGTTACCTGTGGTTAACTGAGGGCCAAAAATAGGTAAGTGCAGTACAACAAGAAATTTTGAGAGAGAGAAAGAGAGAGAGAGAGAAGAGAAGAGAAGAGAGAGGAGAGAGAGGAGAGAGAAAGAAAAACATTCACATAATTTTTATATTACAATATTTTTTATAATTATTTTGTTATTGTTAATTTTTTGTGCCTAAATTATAAACTAAGTTTCATCATAGGTATGTATGTTTAGGAAAAACATACAGTATATTCAGTATAGAGTTCAGGTACTAACCGTTGTTTCAGACATCCACTGTGAGTCTCGGAATGTATCCCTCACAGATAATGGGGGAATAGCAACAACTAAACCCAAAGATAGTCTCATCCCTGACAAGAATAAGTACATCCTCCACACCAACCGCCTGATATATAAAAAGGCAAGGCTATTTTCAGCCATGGATATAGTTTACCTCAATCTCTACTACATCATGTTCAATATTCAATCAAAAATTATGAGAGACAAAATAGAGCAAGGAAAAACAACTCATCGTCAAGAGCTAAAGCCCGTCGATATAACTAGACACAGAGATGAATCAGATGTTGGGAGTAAGAGTGAGGGAACTTACAATAACTATGGTGAACATGCCAAAGGCCTTAGCAGCAAATATGGAAAAATATGGATGAACATATGAGAAATTTCAGCAGAGAAATAAGAATCAAATGAAAATGTTACACACACACACACATTGACAGAGATGAAGAATTCTTTTCATGGCTTCATCAGTATTTTGACCACCAACAATAAAAGAACCAGTGACCTGGAAAATAAGTCAGTATAGATTATTTTTAAAATATTCAAACTGAAACACAAAGAGAAAAAGTTTCACAACAAAAGAGACTACCTAAGAGCTCTTGGAGAATATTTTTATCTGTAGGCATGTATTTAAAATCCTAGAAGGGAAAAAATGGGGCAGAAGAAATATTTGAAGAGACAATGACCAAGAATGTTTAAATAAATAAATGATATTAAACCATAGATCCAAGAAGCTCAGAGAAAGCCAAGCAGGATTGATACCAAACAAATAGTAAAACCCAAAGATAAACACTGCTGAAAACTAAAAGTAAATATAAAACCTACAAAACATTCAGAAGGAAAAAAACACATCACAAAGACGAGAACAACAGAAATTGTGCAATTTAGAAGACAATGAAATGACATTTTTACAATAATGAAAAAGAAATGACATTGTAGAATTCTATACTCAACACAAATATTCTTCAAAAATGAAGCTAAAATATAAAACTTCCTCAGACAAGCAAAATCTTAGAGAATTCCTCATCAAAATATCTGAGCTACATAAAATGTTATAGAAAATTCTTCAGGAAGAATGAGTATGATACCAGAAAGAAATGTGGAAGAGTGTTGAAAATTGTAACAACAAAGGAAATGTAAAACATGTTTTCTTATTTTTAGTCACTGAAATAGATACTCATCTAAAGTTTCATTTTGACTGTGCCAATTTTGAATTTCTACTAGATTTTCAAATGAAGAAATCAAGACGTTAGTGGATAAATAAGTCTGGTGCTCAGTGGATAAATTCAGACTGAAAACATTTGAATATCATTAGCATATAGATGACATTTAAAGCCATAAGACCAGATAAGATGATCTACAGAGAGAGTATAATTTGAGAAAAATGGAGAAAGAGTCCAAGCACTGAGTCTTAGAAAAGTTTTAACATTTGGACTTAAGGAAGAGAAAAATGAACCAGAAAAGACAATTGGAAGAGGCAGTGTGTGAGGAGGAAACTTGCAAATGTTTTGTTTCAGAAGCCAAGTGAAAACAGGATTTCAAGATGGCTGGATTGGGTCACCATCAGAAAGGCTGCTGAAAGTTAGTAAGGACCATTTTATTCAGCCGGTAGGATGGAGGTGGCTGATGACATGGACAAGTGCAGTTTAATTTGAATGATGTGCAGAAGTAACAGGGAAAATGGAGAGAGGAAAGTCAAGATCACAAGTATAAATATACTTTAACCCTGGTTTCTAAATTCAAACAAGATAAAAACTAACACAAGGCCAGCACATACATACATAACTTAATAAATCATAAATGTTATCAACTTAAATCTAGCGCTACATAGACAGCAATTAGCATCACCAATTTTAGGAATTCAAAGAAAACAATTTAATAGAAATTTTAGTTACTATAATGCATTACAGTAATAAGTTAAAGGAGACAAATCATATAATTATATTTATAAATGCCCCCAAAGGAAAGAGTACAGGGTATTATTTAAGAGCAGGATTCTGAAACCCACTAACCACTTTCAAACATAGTATTTGAAAAGTTTCTTTTTTAACTCTTTAAACTATAACATCCCAATCTGTTTAACTAGAATTATAACAGTACCTGATTTATAGACTTGTAAGGATTGCATGGGATCATACATGTGAAGTTCTTAGTGGCAGGTTCATAGAAAATACTGAACAGGCATTTTTAATTATAATTTGATAAGTGTGAACTCCCATTCCTGTTTTTTTTAAAAAAAAGAATTTTTCTTTAACATTATTTTAAAAGTCTTAAGCTACAGAAAACAACAAAACTTCAAGGTAAAATAATTGTCACTACAATTATTTAATGCTATCTTTTAAGTGCATGCTACACGAACAAGATAGAAAACAAATTAATTATTATTGGAAAGGAAAGAATAACATATCTGCAGATGATATGATTGTCTAACTAGAAATCTCAAGAGAATGGTGGACTACCTAATCCAGAATAATTTGCTAATATATTCAGATGAAATATAAATGTGCAACAACTAGTAGTCTTGCTATTTATCAGCAACTGTCTGATATGAGGGAAATATCTCATTGATAATTTAAATTTTAATATTAAATATCCAAGAATGCATAGCCATTTTATACCTACATATTATCTAAATATACAAAAAGTGTAGTATAGAGTTCTCTTATGACTACCTTTTTACACACATTAAAAAAACATTTATATATATAATAAATATGTATGTGTATGTATATATATATATATAAAATGTTCCCAGGTGAGAAAATGCTATAAATGTAGTAATCCCTAACAAATTTATACATCAATTTTTAAAAATTAGAAAAATATGCCTGTGGAATAGCTTTAATTTTTTTTCTCTTAAGAACTTCAACACTTCCTTGGAAAAAATAAAGAGGTCATTAGTAAAATGTTAAAGGATAAGATTCAGAAAGAGGAAATTTAATAGCCTCCCAGCCTCCCAGGCATACTAAAAGTCCACAATAATAAAAAGAGTATTTCTACTGGTGTAGGAAGATATACACATCAATTTATGTATGACTTTAAATATGACAAATATCATATTCTGAAGGCACACTGAAATAGTGTGTTTTAAATTAATGGAACTGGAAAAATTATTGACAATCATTTGAAAGCCAATTAAGTAAGAATCACATTTTGCCACGAGCCTAAATATACACCAGATAAAGACAAACATATAAATAATGGAACCATTAATTTTTAAGATAAATATGGTTGAAAATCTTTCTAAAAGTTTGACTTTAACGGTTACTTTTACTTTATTGCAATGAATACTAGTTTTCTAAGTTCCAAAGATGGATCTGGGAGATATTTTTTCCTCCAAATGAGTGGGATTTTACACTGGAAACATACTCACAAGATAGGAAACAAACCAAGTTTTAATTTCTCCTCCTAGACTCTTCCCGTGGATAATGCAATGGTAGGGAATGGTAGCTAAAGACAGCGGGGAGGAATGCAGATTTTCACACTCCAGGTTGAGTTGGCGCACCCTACTGGTGAAGGTGCTGGACTTTTACCTGGCAGCCTGTGTGTCTCTAAGGAAACTGGGTCTTTTCTTCCCAGGGAACTCTGCTTCCACTTGCAGCCTTTAGCACTGAAACAACTGTAGCTTTTGTGAAGCGCCTATCTTGTTTCATAAAACTCCGAGAGTTGGCTGTCTGGAGGTCTCCATTCATAGGGCCAACGGGGTATGGTCCTAAATTTTATCAAGAATTGCCAAGGGTATTCAACTCTCTTCCTTTCTCTCTCTCTCTCTCTCTCTCTCTCTCTCTCTCCTCTCTCTCTCACACACATACAACACACACACACACTCTCTCTCTACTTAAAATATATTGCTAAATATTCTTTCATTTTAAAGAATAACATCTAATTCTAAATTCAAGCTTTTGCCTCATTGATTTGAATCTGTCAACCTCATATTTAATTCCTATAATGCTTAGAAGTTTCAAGCGATTAAGTCAACAGGCTGGTGATAAAAGAAAGCCTTATTATAAAAGAGTATTATACCACAATTTCTACCCCTCAAAATATTTGTAGTATATTGGAATACATAAAAATTAGATCAAAACACACATCCAAACTAAAGGCAAAACTGACGGAATATAATATTTACAGCATATAAGGTGTAAGAGGTAATATCGATACATTTAAAAATCTTATTAATAGGAAATACGTATTTCAATACAAATTTTGGAATGTATATAATCAAGCACTTTAGAAATGAATAAATATATCTCAGTAATTGACATATGGATTTAAAGTGCTCTTGCTAGAAAGCTAAATAGATGCAAATTAAAATAAACATTTTAAATTATCAAATGGAATTTTTTAAATAAAATAATACTGTAGAATGGGTTCCAGCTCTATCCAGGATAATACAAGAGGTGCTAGATCACCATTATTTTTTGTGACTGAGTAGAACTCCATGGGTATACATACACCACATTTTATTAATCCACTCATGTATCGATGGGCACTTGGGTTGTTTCCACATCTTTGCAATTGTGAATTGTGCTGCTATAAACATTCTAGTGCAGATGGTCTTTTTTATAGAATGTCTTTTTTTCCTTTGGGTAGATACCTAGTAATGGGATTGCTGGATCAAATGATACTTTCACTTGTAGCACTTGAAGGTATCTCCATATTGCTTTCCACAGAGGTTGTACTAGTTTGCAGTCCCACCAGCAGTGTGAGTGTTCCTCTCTCTCTGCATCCACACCAGCATTTGTTGTTTTGAGACTTTTTGATAGAAGCCATTCTCACTGGAGTTAAGTGATACCTCATTGTGTGTGTGTGTGTGTGTTTTTTTTCTCATTGGGGTTTTGATTTGCATTTCTCTGATGATTAGAGATGTTGAGCATTTTTTATGTTTTTTAGCCATTAGTCTGTCTTTTTTTGAAAAGTTTCTAGGGTGAAATTTTAAAGAAGGGGAAATGACAACACATCTTTATTTTACTTTGCTGGAAATTTGTCTCTGATCTACTTAAAGATCACTTCAACATGCCATGATTCTTGGAGCAGGATCAAGTATAGGTTTTAGGTTTACTAATCAGGGGTCTAAATTGATCTCATTAAATCTCATCCATAACTTTTCTTGTTGACGAGTTAAATGCTAGGAAAAGGTCAATATCAGGTTAATATAGCTTTTGTGAGTCACGTAGGAATTCCTCCTAAGATATTAGAGGTTGTAATACTGATTGTTCAAAAAATAGTTCATCTATAAATTATACAAAGAATTTATTAAGAAAGAATTAAGCAAATATTTTAGATTGTCTCAGAAGCTGTTTTTTCTCCAATTTGTAGGGAATAAAATTTTTACTAAAATATGAAATGATCTCCAAGAGATATTTATACACCCTTGTTCACACCCAGCTGTGAATAATAACGGCATTATTCACAACAGCCAAAAGGTAGAAGCAACCCAAGTGTCCACCAACAGATGAATAGATAAAATGTGGTGTATATATACAATGGAATCTTATTCAGCCTTTAAAAGGAAGGAAATTCTGACACATGCTACAACACAGATGAACCTTGAGAACATTATGCTAACCAAAATGAGTCAGTCACAAAAGACAAACACTGTATGAATCCACTTAGATGAGGTACCTAGGGCAGTATTCATTTCTGTGAATGGAGGTTACCTGGGGGGAGAGGTGAATGGGGAGTTATTTCTTAATAAGTATAGAGTTTCGGTTTTGCAAAATGAATAGTGCTTTGCAGATTGGTTGTCCAACAATGTAAATGTGCTTAACACTACTGAACTGTATAATGAAACGATTATCGTTGTAAATTTGTTACACATATTTTACCAAATTTAAGAAACAAAAAAATGCGATGAGATATGCTTTTAATTCAACTAAATGAAATTCTTCCAAAATAGATATTAAAGGTAAACAAACTGTTACAAATGAAAGCTCACTCTTTAAAGAGATCCTTGAGCAATTCTCAAAATATGAACCTTCCTTAAATTTTTTATGCCTTGAACTACAATGAGGGATTGCTACCAAAATCCAAAAAGAAAATAGCCTGGAACCCTAAAAATTCAAATGTTAAGTCAATTCACAAAGCTTGAAAAAAATACCCCTTCCGAAAGCACCCCTACATCATCAAAGTTACTCACCAATTTTATATCTTGCGTATGCCAAAGAGTACCCTGATAGCATGCGCTTCTGACCAATCTTAGATTCTCCACCTGAATTTATTATATTTAAGCTTTCCTTTGAATCAATAAGAAACATAAAAGTATTAAACTTACATGTTAAGTGACTTCTTTTGGTTTTTAGGGTGCACAATGCTTCATTTATTTTGATTGGCTTTTGCTGTTATCTTTGGTTTTGGATTTTTATTACATAATAGTCTTTGTTAAACTCAGAAACGGTCATTCAAATTAAACATTTTTTGTATTTTACATTTAGTTATACAACCTGTGGATGAAACCACTGGTAAAGTATAGAAAATTTAGCATCAGAAAGTAATAATACACAGATAGAAATCAGTGGGGTCAGGATTCAAATATACTTCTAGGCCATAGGACAGACTTTTATGCCCAAATCAAATAACTGATTACTTACTCTGGTTCATAAAAAATGCTATCATTTACCATGTGCTCTTTCTCGAAAATAATTTTTAAATTTTTAACTTGAAGATTCAAATCAAATATGGGTTTGATCATTTGAGGTGTCAATGTAGTCTGGACTATTTTACATTTAGGGCCATTTTGGGAAAAGGAAAAAACCCACATCACAGGTCCACCTCATGGTTGCCACCCTTTCGGATTGCTCTTGGGGGCATCCATTTAGTCAATAACTTATCTGGATATGTATTAACCCAGGGCTTTACTTTAACAAAAAAATCTGTTTGTTCTTTCTTTCTATAAAGACTTTTACTTTCCTTCTAGAAAAATACTGAGGTGACACTAAAAATAATTCTGTCCACCAGTTTTAGATTAAGGCCATTGCAAGCAACATTGTGGAGAATTACTGTAAATGTGTATGTAATGATTGCTGCAAGTGTACCAGTAAATTACCACAAGCAAAATGTGAAGTATCATAGTTAAATGAAAAAAATAAGTTGCTTTTGAGTGCTAAAGCCAAAGGACCTACTTCCAATAAAAGGACACAGAAAATTATGGAAATCATTTGGGCAATTTACAGCTAAATTTCTAAATAACCAAGGCTTGAGTGATCATATTATTCTATCTCCCTTTTCTAGTTTCCAAAACATATAGTGATCCAGCCAGAATAGTTTTAAAAGTTCATGTACTTCCTGAGTGGTGGCATTTCACAAGCGAGAATACACAATGAGAATGCTTCTGGCCCCAGTGGCATAGGATGTTTAAAGGGCTTAATCACATCCATAAAAGTCTCTCTCAAAACGTGGTACTTGTGAATGACGTCTATTGATGTTTGCTGTTTCTTTCAGGTGGTGACTTCGTAGACACAAAAATGACTAACACAGGATACCCAAAATAAATTATATCTCCTCCATCCCCCTGGAGGGGGATGGGGATTGTGGGGAACCACAATTGCCTTCCCACACACACTTGTTTTAAATGAATGGAAATAAAGCCAAAACAATCTAGACTGCCAAATTCCATTGTGTATATAGTAGTCATTTTCAGCCTAAGATGACATCCCAACTCCCTTTCTCTGGCCCTCACTAATGCCCCTGTCCTTTTAATTACAGAAAGCATTCTTCTTGGACTTCTGCCCCAAAGAACTCAGAAGCACTTTTAAGTGGTCCTTTTATTGCCAACATTTTCTAGCTAGAGATTACTGAAAGGTAACACCACAGGAAAGGATATTTCCATGTCCTTGAGTCTTATCTGAGCAGAAAGTTTAAACAACTGATATTAACATAATACAAAGGTGAGAAGAACCAAAGAGACTACCTAGTTTACCCTTCCTGTGTTAAAGATCAGCAAAGAGGCATAGCTGAGCCACTCACTTGTCATACCTAAGTACTAGCCTTAGCTAACACTTTTTTTAATTTAAAAAATTTAGGGGTTACAAGTGGTTTTTGTTACCTTGATACCATGGATGGATTGTATCATGCTGAAGTCAAGGCTTTCAGTGTAACCATCACCAGAATAGTATACATTGTACCCTACAGGTAGATTTTTATCCCTCACCCTCCTCTCACCCTTCCCTCTTCTTGGTTTCCGATGTCCATTATTGTTCTTTATGACAATATGTATCCCTCATTTAGCTCCCACCTGCAAGTGAGAACATATGATGTTTATTTTTCTATTCCTGAGATACTTCACTTATGATAATGGTTTCCAGTGCCATCCAAGTTGCTGCAAAAGACATTATTCCATTCCTTTTTGTGGCTGAGCAGTACTTCATGGTATGTATGTATGTATGTATGTATACACACATATATATATACATCCATCTTCTTTATCCACTTATCAGTTGATGGACATTTAGGTTGGTTCTGTATCTTTGCAATTGTGAATCATGCTGTAATAAAAATTCAGGTGTCTTTTTGATATAATGATTTCTTTTCCTTTGGGTAGATACCCAGTAGTGGGATTGCTGGATCAAATGGTAGGTCCACTTTTAATTCTTTGAGGAATCTCCACACTGCTTTCCATAGTGGTTATACTAATTTATATTCCCACTGACAGTGTATAAGCATTCCCTTTTCACTGCATCAGAGCCAACATCTACTGTTTTTTGAATTTTTAATAATGGCCATTCTGATAGGGGTAAGGTGACTAATTACCAGGGAAATGCAAATTAAAACCCAGCTAACTCTTAATCTAACACCACTTCCACTCTGCCAATCTACCAAGCTGCTAACCTAGCACAGAATCAGGATGACAGTAGATGCCCAAAGCTACTTGTTTAAACTGCAAGTTAAATACCTCAGGCAGGAAGAATTAAGTACCAACTAAGTTGAGATTTTTTTTTCAGGAATCAAGTAAGCAAACACAAAGAAAAAAACAACAAGCTTGAATTTTGTTTACTTTCATGCCACCTTCATTTCTTTTGCAGGGGATACCAATGAAAAATGGAAGGATAGAAGTTAAAGAAATAAAAGGAGAATCAAAGACCCAGATGACTTAAAAAATTAGATAACATTTAGACTACATCAATTCCAGTGTAGTCAAACTTGGTAAACCATGGGTATTTCACCACTTTGTAGTACCAAATCAATTTTTTTTAAATTGGATTGAGTGCAAGTGAAGGATACAATAAAATCAGACTAAGATCTCCGGTTACCTATTTCAAGCGTTTTTCTGAGGTGAAAAAAAATACATGTCTATGAATCGTATAATGTATATTTTCTTTCTTGCTTTAATAGCTAGGGAGCTCAGAGCCAAATTTATGACTTTTGTCCAGGAACAACATAATGCCTATTGCATGTATTTTTTTATACTAATCTCAACCCCAGCTCCACTTTTTTTTCTCTTTTCATTTGCAATTTATAACTTCAAATCATTTTTTTGGAATGAGAATATAAATCAATCGTATAATCCATAAACCATATGTTTTACCTTTTTAATTTTAATAAATAAAAATTAAATGCTTCTAGACACAAGATGAAAAGAAGCACCAAGGGGAAAATGCTATGTAGTGGTGAGATTGTCATTCATGAAGATTCACCATGCTCTACTGTTCTCCTTTGGTCACTAGATGTAGGTGACTTCATTAGGACTTTAAGTTGTATGATAATAAGCAGAAATATTAGGTCATTAAATATGAAATGTCCAATTTCAAATCAAAAGGTTTAGTGTATGAGATCTCAAACAAGGAGTACAATTAATCTAAGTATGTGCCTGAACTATTAACATGGCTTTGCCATCTTAACAGCAGTTTGTTTATGCCAGCAACGAAGAAGCCTGGAGAGTGAGTGGCAATGAAATCACGAAAGGCATTTTCCACACCTTGTTGAGAATTGTATATTTTTCCTTGCAAGAAATGGTCCAAAGCCTGGAAGAAGTGGTAGTCAGTTCGTGCAAGGTCTAGTGAATACAGTGGACGACAGAGAGTTTCCAAGACTAGCCTCTGTAGTTTGAGCAGCGTTGTTCATGCAACACGTGGTCAAGCATTGTCTTGCAAGGGGATTGGCCTATCTCTACTGACCAATCTCGAAGAATGCTTAATCACAAGCATAGTCATCATTTCACCCAATTGGTTGCAGTAGATATCCACTGTAATCGAATGCCCAGGTTTCATGAAGCTGTTGTGGATAATACCAGTGCTGGACCACCAAACTTTTTGATGAATACTAAGCTGTGTTTCAGAACTTCATCTGTATCCAACCATTGTGCTGAATACTTGGCGAATGTCAAAAAGAATCCATTTTTCATCTTATGTAACAATACGGTGTAGAGATGTTGGCCTTTATGTCATAACAACAAAGAAAGGCAAGCTTTGAGAGGATTTCTCTTCTGACACTCATTTAATCCATGTGGAATCCATCTATCCAGCTTCTTTACCTTGTCCATTTGTTTCGAATAGTCCAATATCATTGGAACAACAACGTCAAACCTTGCTGTTAATTCACATGTAGGTTGAGATGGATTGGCTTCCACTACAGCTTTCAGCTCATCGTTATCCACCTTGGTCTCAGGTCACCCACATGGCTGGTTTTCAAAGATTAATAAAATCACCAGAATGGAACTCTCAAATCATCAACATATGTAACTGGCTCATTTCACCTAGCATAATATCCTCAAGGTTCATCCATGGTGTGTCATGTGTCAGAATTTCCTTCCTTTTTAAGGTTGAATAATATTTCATTGTATGTGTAAACAACATTTTGTGTATCCATTCATCTGTTTCTGGGTCCTTGGGTTGTATCCACCTTTTGGCTACTATGAATAGTAGAGTTATGAACATGGGTATACAAATATACATTCAAGTCCCTGTTTTCAATTATTTTGTGGATATACCCAGAAGTGGCATTGCTGGACCATATGGTACTGTTTTCCACAGTGGCTGTACCATTTTATATTTCCACCTATAAGTGCACAAGGGTTCCAATTTCTCCCCATCCTCTCCAATAATTGTTATTTTCTGTTTTTTAGATAATGACCAACTTAATGCATGTGAAATATTATCTCACTGTGGTTCCATTTGTTTTTATAAAAGAATTTCCAGAAAACTGTTCTGTATTTCAGAGGACATTTAAGAGGAGAAAGTAGTATTCTATAAAAGCTAAATGAGATTTACAAGTGATTTGGAAAAGAAAATAATCTTCCTTAAATGTTCTGACTTCAACTCTGTTAATAACATGAAAACAAGACCTGTTCTCTCCTAAGCCCCCAATGCCTTGCCCAGGGTCTCATGCCCCTACCACCAACTATGTAATGTCATGATATAAATTGTGAGGCCTTGCTCGTTGTGATTAGTCATCATGGTTGAATTTCTTCTGGAACAACAATACATGGCAGCAAATTAGACTGTAAATGGTTTGTCTATATAAAGAGAAAGCAGAAGTTCCAATTCATTCTTTTTATCCTTTTTTTTCTCCCTAAGCATTCTTCATTTGATAAAACCCAAAACACATTTAGCCCTAAGCAACAACACCCCCTTTTAAATGTGTGTGCCTCAAGAGAATGAATCCATATGTTTCTGATTCATTTACAATTAATTAATCAAAATGTTGTTTTGATGTCCAAGAAGGTTTATTAAGCTTCTCTCATGAGTCTTTTTTCTTAGAAACAGGAAATCATGCCTTGAGCCAAGAGCCAAACTCAAAACACACTGAAGGGTTTCGAGCTGAGTTTGAAACATTGGGACCTCAACTTCTAAGTGGCTGCCAAACTTGAACGAGAAGATCTCTTCATCTCTACATACAAGCCAAACTCAGATTTAATATGAGATTAATCTCTGGCTCTTGAGATGTCCAGCATGACATGAGCCCTTGCTGTACAATCACTGTAAGATTCCAGGTAAGCAGCAAAACAGCATGAGGATGAGAAGGAAAATCAACAGATTTCTTTTGAAGTTTACATTAGCAAGACACAATGAGTTTATAAAAATGCCTGTAGACAGCACATCCACAGATAAGCCCCTGAACAGTCTCTCTCATCCACTCAGTCTTGTTTTTAGTTTGTAAGCTATCTCAGACAGGTTGGCTTAGCACCAGTTGACATTAAACATCACAGAGCCCAAGCTGTTCTTTATCCACAGGGTCTCTCCACATACCAAATTTTCTTTTCACAGAGATCAATGCCATTCAGTCTTTAGTGATCTAAGCATCAACACTTTAACCATCTCTAGGATTCTGTTTCTCTTCCACCTGAACTTATACAGGTCTGTATCTAACATTGATCTATCTCAAATTCTCTAATCTAACCAAATAGGTCAGCTTTACCCATATGCTTTCAGATCTTCAAGTCTTTGCTCACACCATCCCATGTTATTCTGACTCTCTGCATTCTCACCTTCCATCTGCTTGAATCTCACTTCCTCTTTAAGACCATATATATCAATTTCAGCCTGATACAATCTCTCCTCCTTGTGAATGCCGACAGCCCTTATTTTAATATATGTGGCCATTAGCCATGCACTCCTCTGTAACATCTTTTTATTGCAATCTTACACATATTAAAAATGAATTAAAAGAATTAAATTATTTTTCAAATATCATATTGCTTCCATAACTAGCTGCCAGCATTTTGTATACTAAGGAGAACAGGTAATAGATGAAGGTTTTTTAAAATAAGAAAAATGTGACTGTATTTATAAAATCTCACATGTTATATATAAAGTTTTTTTAATTATGTAAGACTGTAGTTTTATAATTATAGAAGCTATAGATAATTATGCCATACAAATTATAAAGCAACAAAATATAATGTAATATAATTAATAGGGAGGAGAGAAATCACTGTTTAACTCTGGTAAAGTCAGATCTATCAGGTGTATTCCTGAGTTGCCTTAAAGTCCATCATAAATACGAGAATAAAAATGAAACTATTTCTTTCACCTTCATTCGTATCAACAAAGAATAATTGGCTAATGATATGAAGGTGAACATAATTTTGAGAAAAAGTGACATGCCAACCAAGAATTTGTGAAAATGGAAGGAAAAATTCTAAAGAGAAAGAAAAAGGAAATATTAAAACAATGGGGCTGTGTGTGGAGCTTTGCAGTAAACTGAGATTTTCAAAAGGGCGTGGAAGAGAAATGTAAGATATGCTGGAAATATTTTTCTGATTACATCAATTTAGAGGAGAGTTGAGTTCCACCTGCCACTGGAGGGGCAGAAGGGGAAAGAGGCTACTCTTTTAGGATTTAGAACCAGAAAGGGCCAGGAAGATGACAAGTAGTGCTCTTAAAAACATCGAAACCATCTGAACCATTCCACTGACATCACGTGAAACGGATCAAGTTCGGTGATAATATTGCTCCACTATCAAAAGGCTGCCAGTTACAAGAGCAAAATCTCTCCCTATCTGAAGTCCCTGCTGCTAGCCTACTGGAGAAAAGGAGAAGCCTGAGAATCAGGAACAGAGGAGCTTGCTTCTCAAGCCACAAAGTATAAAACACAATTAAGACAAAATCCAGTCTCAAGATAACAGAAACAAATTTCTAACCAATAGAAAACAGCATATTTCTCTAATGCCAAGACACACTAGGTTAAGCTCAGCTCCATAAAGCAACAGGTTCCAGTTTGGGTGGGTAGATGGCAAGGTAATCTGAGAAAATCTCTAATAACAAGTTCTTGAAAGAGCTGCACATAATCATTTCTCATTTCTTAATTGTCAGTACAATTATAAATTTGTGGTCCTTAAAGACAAGTATTTAGTGTTTAGATGCAATATAAAAAGAATTTTGGCTGATCAGTCTTATAATTCAAATTTTTAATGTATAAATGAATAATTGATGTTTTGGGTTTTAATATCTTATAAATATACAAATTAAAAGTTTCAAGGGACCTTTAGAGAAAGCTTAATTTATTAGATAATGAAATCTACTTAAGCATATGGTAATATTTTTCAGATAATTAAAATGCTTTAAAAAACTAAATATATTAAAATTATAAATGAAGTTTATTTTTTTAAAACTAAGTTTATAAGTGATATCAAATATTTTAAGAATCAAATGCTTCTTAAAAAGTGATTGCTAAAATTTAGCCAAATGTAAATAATAAAATAAGGAGTGATGCCAGGAAGATGGTGGAATAGGAAGCCTCAGATCCTTCTTCCTGTCCCAGAGATGCCAACTGAACAATATACACAACAATTCTCTCTGGGAAAAATCCAGAAACCAGTTAAGAGGCTCCTGAACCCCAGGCAAATGCAAAACCAGCTGCATCAACACTGGTAGGAACATTCATGGCACTTACTGTGATAGTCTCTACTCCTGTCACAGTGAAGTGGGATGGGGAGAAAACTCCCAGCTCCTAGCTTCTTCCTGGGGAGGAAAAGAGAAGACTGGATCACATATCCAATGTTCTGACTTTTGGGGATGCTGCCATGGGACTGTTTTCTTTCTTGCCTGAATCTAAGTGCTGGCAGGAAAGGGCATCAGTTTGGGGGCTCTGAAAACACAGGCAATAGTCTGAGCCAGCACATACTCACTGGCCACCATCCCTCTCCCCAGCTCAGTGTGGAATAGTCAGGAAAACATTCCCATCTTCCAGCTTCTCCCTAGGGAAGGCAAGAGTTGGAGTGTGTACCCAGCATTCCAGGTTTTGGAGAGGGCTGTCTTCCAAGGAACTTGTTTCTGTCTTGCCTATCTCAGAGTGCTGGTGGGACCTGGCATATACTGGATGCCTGTGGTCCACTAAGAACCAAAGATTGCTGGGTGGTTTGCTATTGTTCCAGAAGATACAACAGGTAGAGGCTAATACAACTTAGTGGCCTTTTTTTATTGGGGGAGGGGAAAATGTTGAAATTCAACATTTCAATTTTTAGGAGGGCTGCCCAAGGGATTGGTTTTTATCTTGTCCAACTTGGATCACTGCTGAGACCCAGTATATTCTAGAAGCCTGGGGGCCACTGAAAACAAAAGAAAAATTGACAGCTTTTAGTAGATCCAGATAACCTGCAGTACCATAGACAGATATCAGAGAGAATAAGAGATTATAAACTCCTGTAAGAAGAAAGCAGAAAATCCCTGAAATTGGAAATTTACATGCACAATCCAGGGAAGCTGTACCCACAAAAAAAGATTTGAGAGTCCTCCCCCCATAATCTCAAGCCCATTTGATTGGTGAAGGTCTTTTCTGTACAAAACCAATCCATGAAGACTGGGAGAGGTGGCTGTTTTTTAAAGAGCATGGATCCCAATTTAAAGTTACACAGCACATAAAAAAAAGGAAACAGTGCATTCAAAGAAACAAAATAAATCTCCAAAACCAACTCTAAAGAAATAGAGGTATATGAATTAGCTGACAAACAATTCAAATTAACCAACATAAAGATGCTCAACAAGCTCAGGAAAGTGATGCATAAACAAAATGAGAATATAAACAATCAGTAGAAAATATAAAAATGAAGCAAACAAATTCTGGAGCTTAAGAACACAGTAACTGAAATGAGAAGTTCATGAGAGGAGTTCAACAGCAGACTTGATCAAGCAGGCGAAAGAATTAATGAACCCCAAGACAGGACATTTTAAATTATTCATCAGAGAAGCAGAAACTAAAAAGAAATGAAAAAGAGTAAAGAAATTCTAAGGGACTTATTGGACATCATCAAGAGGACCAACATGTGCAACAGATAATTGTAGGAGAGAGAGAGAAAAGGGTAGGAAAGCTTATTTGAAGAAATACTGGCCCCAAATTTCCCAAATCTAGGGAAAGAAATTTTTATCTAGATTGAAGAAACCTGATGGATTTCAACAAGGATAAACCAAGAGTCCACAACAAGGCACATTATAATCAAATTGCTAAAAGTCAAAGACAAAGGGAGAATTCTTTTAAAAGCAAGAGGAAAGGAACTTATCATGTACAAGAGAGACCCCCATAAGAATATCAGCATATGTTTCAGCAGAAATCTTGCAGGCCAGAAGGAAGTAGGGCGATAAATCCAATGTGCTGAAAGAAAAAGGAATGTCAACCAAGAATACTACATCCAGCAATACTGTCCTTGAATAATAAGAGGAAATAAACACTTGCCCAGATAAACAAAACTGAGGAAGTTCTTCACCACCAGACTTGCCAAACAGAATCCTTCAAGCTGAAACAAGACTCTAGACATACACAAAAGCATATAAAAATATAAAGCTAGTTGGTAAAATTAAATATATCGACAAATACAGAATACTATAATATAGTAATAGTAGTACATAAATCAATTTAAATTTTTGTATAGAAGTAAATGACAAGAAAGTACAAAATATATTAAATGGATACGTGATATAAAAAGATGTAATTTGTGACATCAGTAAAAAAGTGTGGCATAATGGGAGAAGTAAAAGCACAAAGTTCTTACATGCTATTGAATTGTTATCCACTTAAAATGCATGATTATATTAAGATGTTTTATGTAAGCCCCATGGAAACCACAAAGAAAATGCCTATAGGAGATACACAGAAGAAAATGAGAAAGGAATCAAAGCATGTAATTATAGCAAATAAATGACACACAAAGAAAGAAAAGAGAGGAAAGAACAAAAAACTATGAGAAAGATGTAAAACAGTTAGCAAAATGTCAATGATAAGTCTATCCATATTAGTTATTACTTTAAATGTAAATGGATTAAACTCCCCCAATTAAAAAACAGAGTGGCTGAAAGGATTAAAAACAAGATTCAACTATATCACTTGGATTTAAGGACACACACAGGCCACAATGAAGGCATAGAAAACAATATTCCCTATAAGTGGTACTAACAGAGAGCAGAGGTGGTCATACTTCAGACAAAATAGACTGTAATCCAAAAACTGTCTCAAAAGACAAATAAGGATATTATACAATGATTATTGATTCAATTCTCGAGAAAGATATAATAATTGAAAATATATATGCATCCAGCATCAAAACACGCAAATATATGAAGGAAACATTAACAGAATTTGAGGGAGAAGTAGATGGCACTACAATGATAGCAGGAGATTTCAATATTCCACTTTCAATGGACGAAAGAACATCCCGACAGAAGATCAATTAGGAAACAGAGGACTTGAACAACATCCAGGGGACCTAACAGACATAAAAAGAACATTCTGTCCAGCAGTAGCAGAACACAAACTCTTCTCCATTCTCCAAGATAAATCACAATTTAGGCCACACAAACAAGTCTTAAAAAGATCGAAACTAAACCAAGTGTCTTTTCTGACCATAATAAAATGAAAGCAGAAACCAATGACAGATAGAAAATTAGAAAATTCATAAATATATGGAAATTTAACAACACATTCTTGAACAGCCAACAGATCAAAGAAGAAACCAAAAGGGAAATTAAAAAGTATCTTGAGACAAATGAAAATAACAACACAGCATACCAAATGTATGGGATGCAGCAAAATCAGAACTACTAGGGAGGTTTATAGTGGTAAATGTCTACAAAGTAGAAAAATGACAAATAACCTAATTTTCACCTCAAGGAACTAAAAAAAAGAGGAGCAAACTAGGTCCAAAGTTGTCAGAAGGAAGAAAATAATAAAGACTAGAGCAGAAATAGATGACATAAAGAGTGGAAAAACAGTAGGAAAAAAATCAATGAAACTAAGAACTGTTTTTTATAAAAAGATAAAATTGACAAACTTTAGTTACAGTAAGTAAAAAAACAAAGAAGACTCAAATGAATAAAATCAGAAATATAAAGAAATGTGACAACTGATGTCACAGACAATATAAAGGATTATAGAAACTATTGTGAAGAATTGCACATCCACAAATGGGATAACCAAGAAATAGATAAGTTTCTAGGAACATTCAACCTAATAGGACTGAATCATGAATAAACAGAAAATCTTAACAAACCTATAACTAGTAAGGAGAATGAATCGTTATACAAAAAACTTCGAAGAAAGAAAAGCCCAAGACCAGATGGCATCACTGGTGAATTCCACCGAACATTTAAAAAGAATTAACACCAATCCTTCTCAGTCTTCCAAAATATTGAAGAAGAGAAAACACCTCCAAACTAATATTATGAGGCTAGCATTTCCCTCATAGAAAAGCCAAAGACACTACAAGATGATAAAACTATAGGCCAATATTCCTAATGAATATCGATAGAAAAATCCTCATCAAAATATTAAGCTGAATTCAACGGCATATTGAAAGGATCACACACCACGGCCAAGTGGGATTTATCCCTAAGGTTCAAGAATAGTTCGATATACAAAAATCAATCAATATAATATACCATATTAACAGAATGAAGAATAAAAATTACACAATCCTCTTGATACATACTGAAAAACCATTTGATAAAATCCAATATCCATTAATAATTAAAACCTTAACAAACTAGCAATAGAAGGAAATTACCTCAACATGATAAAGGCTATATATCTGAAAAGCTCATAACTACCAAACACAATGGAGAAAAACTTAAATCTTTTCATCTAGGATTAGAAACAAAGCAAGGATTGCTCTTGCCACTTCTATTCAACATAGTCCTAGAAGTCCTAGCTACAGCAATTAGGCAAGAAAAGGAAATAAAATGCATCCCAATCTGAAAGGACAAAGTAAAATTATCTTTGTTTGCAGATGATAATTTTTTTTAACATGGAAAACCCTAAAGATTCCACCAAAAAAAAAAAAACTCTTCTAGAAGTAAATAAATTCAGCAAATTTTCAGGATATAAAATCAACATACAAAAACCAGTTGCATTTATTTCTATGCACTGGGATGTGAGGGTGATCCGGCTGCAACGTCACTCCTCCATTGACTGTTAGGGTTGAGTCAGCTGATCTGGCTGGCTACAGGCAGGTGTCCCCTTCCTCCCTCACTGCTCCAAGTGCATCCCTCCTGAAGCTGTGCCCTCGTTTGAAGAGGACGACCTTCCCCAATAGAGGAGGACTATTCTTTAGTCAAGAGCATAGGAGTACATAGTCTAAAATAAATATAAACAGCAAGTAATAAGTCATTAGCAAAAAACAAAGTGAGAAATGTGCATTAAAATGACATATAACATGACCACATTTGAGAATGTATCCAATATCAAAGGGCAAATTTCAACAATGCTAAAACCGCAATTACTTTTGCACCAATCTAATAGTTTTGCTTGTTTGCATTTTTGCATTTCCCATGAATCTAATCTTGGAGATATAACAGTTTCTACATCACTCCTCTGTGTACATAATGACTTTCTCTAAGATACTGCCACATAGGGCTATCTTTTCAATAAATATTTCTTGAAAGAGCGACTAAAAGAGGAATTGGGCTGTGATTCTTAATTCAACTTCAATCTTCCCCGGATCATGTGCAACTATGTGCATAAGCTCATAGAGCAGTGATGGTTCTTATTCGATTGCTTTCTGCTCAGTGTGTGCTTCACATAGCATAATACCTCAGGTAAGATAATACGAAAGATTTTCTCAGTATTAGTAAAGAAACCTAAGAGATAAGCTTATGGCTAAAGCCCTAATAAATCTTAATGCCAATCAATGACAAGGTGGAAAAATCACATCCCACCACAACAAGTATACTTATTTCACCCTAAACACTCACACTGAAATATAGTATATCTCGGATTCTTGTAAGCCTCAATATCAAAATAAACAAATCAATAAAAGTAGAGCCAGTTAAGTGTTTAAGGAAGGAGAAAAGGGTTAGAGGAAGCAAGAAGTTAAAGGCAAGTTTCAGCAGCAAAACTTGTTTACCAAACTTCTGTGTTTTTAATGGAAATTTATCACTGCCCATAGCATGATGGATTACTTTTTAAGGTCTTTGGAGTTTAGAGCATTTCTAAATCATAAGGCTGACCAAAAGGTCATGCATTGCAGTATGGTCTAAATAAAGACTATAAGAACAGCAAGAGGCAGACACAGGCACGTGGCGTGAGAGGGCAAAAATCCAGGAAAATGTGCAGCTGGACTCACGTGCCTCACTAGGACGTCTCCTGTCTCTCAAAAAGTGTGGCTTAAATCAAGCTGTTTGGAGAAAGCATTCCTTAGAGATATTTGTCTTCTGCTAGTAATTGCCCCACAGGGTAGTCCATCCGTATCCTCCAGAGCTTTAATTTCAGATGAGCGGGCAAGGAGAAAGCATTCCAATGTCACCCAACGTGGAAACAGAAGGCAGTTTCTGGGGTCTTGAATACCAGAGCAAGTGTGCATCTTGCGAACTGCTGTCAGACAAGGGGTAGCCAAAGATTCAAGAGGATGCATCAGAAATTTTATGAGCAGACATTTTGACTTCTTTTAAGCAAATACTATTAAAACTGACAGTTTCACTTTCTGACAATCCTAGCATTTAAATGGCAATGGTATACTTTCTGCCTTTATATCATTTCGGAGCAAAAATCATCTCTGTCCAAGTAATTAGCTAGGGTTCCAAAGGATAAAAGAATGCCTAACATCCAAAAGTAAAAAAAATATACTGAATATTGTAAGTTTAGTGGAGGGGAACTATTAGAAAGGAACTGAGAAGGTTGCAGCCAGGCAGTGACAGTTGGAAGGCAAATATACCAGCCTCTGTCATTTTGACATCAATGGACTAATTTGCTCCAGGTTTTCTTGAGGTTTCTTTTAGTGTATTTATAACCACAGAAGTATTTATTTTGGTCTCAAGATAAAAAGCTTTTTACGCAATGGTGCATATTTCTAAGGTAACAATGTTTCCGCTGTCAAAACTGCCATTAGAGGGGGTCGGGTGAGAATGTCACCTACTCCATGTATTTGGTTGGGTATCAGCTTCACCAAAGTACTGGTTTAAAACTTAACCTAATTTCTATTGAACAGTTGCTAGTTGACAGAGGAGAAAAATGCTTTTCAAATGATTTCATCTTTTCTGATATCATGAAGGAGGAAAATATTTTAGACACCAATGTCCTAGGACATTTTATTCTTTAACCTGGTACCCAGAACCAGAACTCATGCATACTGGATTAGACACAAGGGAAGAGGCAGATGTCCAAAGGATAAGTGAATTCAGATGCTTTATCTGCTTTTTATTAATACTGTGCTCCAGCTGTGACATCTTTATACTGGTAGAGTCTCAATCGGCACAAAGGATAAAACGGCAGAAGGTAGAGGTGTTCTGGAACCATTACAGGGCCAAAATGATATTTTGTACAAAACTGAATACCTAAAAACTGAAGCTGGAAATTTCCACATTTTGACAGTTTTCAGAAGAAAGCAATTATTGAGTCTTAGCCTCCTATTGGAAAATAAGATAACAGTCTCATGACTCTATTAGCCATTGGGCAATCCCCAATTGTCCTCAAACACAATTGTCCCCAAGAAAATACCAAAAGAGAGATAAAGTGAAAACATGTACTTTGTAAAGCCTCTCTCACACACAAATAAAGTAGACCACAAGAATGAACAAAGTTTAAGAATAACAAAACAAATTAAAAGTAGTACCCCAGCCTTCACGTTGCTGGAAGTTACACGAAGCTCAATGATGACAAGCAAGATGTTCGTTCTTAGTCTAAAAATGTTTTCCTAGGACAGCTAGAGGGCATGGCTCAGTGGTCTGAACATCTGGTTTGATGGACCTAGACTTGTTGGAGCCATGGGCTGGAGTGCTGGTGCAATTCGCTTAACTATCTTTAGTAGAACTAAACAGAATTCCCAATTCTTTAGCGTGTGGTTCTCGAGAAGTTTTGGGAAAGACACACCCACCCTGGCTCTACTTGGAGATAAAAAGATTTCAAAAGATTAAACTTGACACTTTAGCCCCAAGTTACTTTCTTTCAATTGTTTATTGTCACTGGAATACCATATTTGTTGTTTATGCAGGGTCTTTCATTTAAGGATTTCAAAGTACTCTCTGACATGGTCTGATGGCAGAAATGAGCAATGTTCATGTTCTAAGGATGAGAAAAAATGAGACAGCAGAATCCCACAGTAAGTCAAAGGAAAAGGCAATAATGAAATTCAGCCCATACAGTGGAACACACAGTCACTTTATGTGACACAGTTCTGTGGGAAAGGGTGCAGGTCAGATCAATGTGCATCTTGAACCATCAATAAAGAATTCTGTACGAGTGATATGTCCTGTAAGAACAGTGATCTGAAATGAAAGGAATGTAATAGTGTCTTTGAGCCTCAGTTGTTTAATCTTCAAACTGGTGGAAATAATACCCACCTATCTGGGTCAATGCAAGAATAAAATGAGATAACCTCTGAAAATGGGCTTAACACATAATAGGTGATCCAGAAACGTTATCTTTCATTCTGACTCACAAGGATGGCATTGCACAGTGAGCCTTTAAGAACCTCCTATATCCGCGACAAGAGGTGTGTAAGGGATTGCTTTTAGAGTCTTGATGCCTGAACCAAATGATCTGGCAATGGCAAGCCAGCAGAACTTCTTTCAACTTGTGTTGTCTTTTTCAACACAGCATGACCTGCATTCTCTTATCCCTCTCTTCATACATCAAATACACATTGAAGTGCTCATTATGTGGTGAGCGCTGGGAATACCAACAGCAATAAGTCAGACCTTCACAAGTGGTTTAAGAGTCTAGTGTAGACAGACAGCCTTGTTTACAAATGATGACAATGCAGAAGGCTGAATACTACAAACTATTTAAAGACAGCCAGAGTATGATACATATATATATTATTTCCCAGAGTGTTCTACCCGTATCAGCCATTTAGGAAGATTTCTTTTGTCTGTGGTCAGGTATTAATAATGAAAATTAGCATCTAATCTCCTTTATCTGCTATACAATTGTTATCATTGCTATAGTTTGGATGTTTGTCCCTCCAAACCTCATGTTGCAATGTGACCCCAATGCTGCAGGTGTGGGCCTAGTGAGAAGCATCTGGATCACAGGAACGGATCCCTCGTGAACAGATCAATGCCCTCTCACTCAATTCCCAGCAGAGATGGTTGTTAAGGAGACCCTGGTAGCTCCTCTCTCCCCCTTGGTTCCTCCCACCCCATGTGATCTCTGCACGTGCTGGCTCTATTCGCCTCCCACCAGGAACGGAAGCAGCCCGAGGCCCTCATCAGAAGCAGATATTGGTGCCATGTCTCTTGTATACCCTGCAGAACCATGAGCCAAATAAACCTCTTTTCCTTATAAATTACCCAGCTTCAGGGATTCCTGTATAGCAAGACTAAATACACTAGGGTAAGCATCCATCACAAAGAGTTGCCGAGAGGATTAAGTGAATGACATCATATAAAGCATTTAGCACAGTGGCTGGCATATATAAAGCATTCATGTTTTCTCATTATAATTATCATGATAAAACCATAATCAGATCATCACTATTATGTTATCTTTAAATACGGGAACACAAAATGTTCCAACAATCATACAAATGGAGCAAGGTCACTGAAAGTGAAGATGAAGTATTGGTCCAGTCTCATATATACAATCAAAGAGAGTCCTCAGATAACCCACAGATGCTTGATTTACTCAATCCCCACCCCAGGTCCAAGGGTGTGAGGGTCTCTGAACTACGGCTGTTCAAAAAGATAAATTAAACAGTCACCTTAAAAATATTTAAAAGACCTCCTAATATCTCCCAATTATACCTGTTACATGCTCCTGAAATTCCTTTAGCAGAAAACTCAGCTTAATACCGGTAAATACTTTTGGAGAAACCATACAGTTCTCTAAAGCAGTGGTCCTCAACCAAGAGAATATTTTTCTCCCTCTTCCCAAGGGGACATTTGCAACATCTGGAGACATTTTTGACTGAGGGAGAGAATAGAGGTGGTACTGGCATCTAGTAGGTAAAAACCAGAGATGCTGCTAAACATCCTACTACGCACAGTGTAGACCCACAACAGAATTATCTTGTCTAAAATGTCAGTAGTACCAAAGTTGAGAAACCTTGCTTTAAAAAAAAATATTTATTTACACTTACTTGGACACATCCATTTCTTATACTTTTGATGTAATTTCACACTATGATATATACGATTGAGCTGTACCTTCCTGGAACAAGGATAAATAAGAGGATAGGTGTCAGAGAAGAGGTTATGAGCAAAGGGGACTTACTTTGTAAGGAAATAGAAGAAAAGAATCCAATTCAAGTGAACATTTTCCTGTTTCCTATTTTATCCAAGGGCAATCTCAGTCCCCTTCCTCACAACACACATGTCGATGGTATGGAGCACCCACATATCAGATGTACCATAAATTCCCACTGTGGGAATAATTTCAATTGTAAACCCGTGTTGTATTTTGTCATGCACCTGAGGAAGATCAAACTAGACTGGTGAAGATTTGAGGGTTTAGAAATTTGGGGCATCTATTAATATTATACATTACACATGATTCTAGATGCTCGAGATATGTCAATGAACCAAGCAAAGTTACCTATCCTTGGAGAGCTCACATTCAACCCAGTTTTGAGTAAAGTTCAGAAATTCTCAAACTTGAATGTCCCTACATAGGGCAAGATATTTTTTCAACCTATTTATGTCTCTTGATTCAAAAACAGAAATTAGTTTTTAGAATTTTATCTACCTTAGACATTTACCTATCTCCAAGGCAACAGAGCAAAATAGATTGTAGTGGCAAGCCAGTCTTTTGCAGATTGTTGGTTAAGGAAGTAAAATTTATGGTGTGTAAGAAACCAATATGAGGAAGACATCCAAGTACAGGTAAGTTCCTCTGGTCCAGGTTAAAAAAAAAATGGAGATGGAGGATTGACAGACTTATTCTAGAACTTGTCATGCTTTAAGAGGAAAGCTTTCATAACAAAACAACTGGCAGCTTTTGAAATAGCATGCCACAATTGTGTTAATAATAAATGTCACTTAGGCATTTAGTTTCAGTCTGCATTACAGTTGAAAGCACAGGGCTATTTACTCTGAATCTCTTGGATTAGTATCAGTGATGGCATTTAATCACCCCTTCTGCAGTTCCTGTCCTGGAAGACTAAGGACACCTTGGACTTGGCCTGTTCCTCTCCTCTGAAAGGCTTGAAAATGTATAGGCAGATAAACGTTACCTACTTCACAGTTCTGAAGATCTGTCCCCACAGAAGCAGCAATATCTCTGGGAGGTTTTCTTGGGTTCTCCTTTCCTCATATTTTTCTTACAGTTTTTCACTCATTCAAATACTACTTTGAACTACAGTCATTTTCATCTCTCCTAGACTCTACATTATTTGTAGGAAGGGACTGCATTTAAATCATCTTTTCTTGGCAGCACCGAGCACAATATCTAGCATCCACAAATACATTGGGCAAGTAAAATTAATCAATGGACTCTTAAGTAGTTGGGATGGTGGCCCAGGAAATCTTGAGAACCTCAGGAAAATTGTTAATGAGCTTATTGGACATTCATGTTAGGCAGAAACCTAGAGAAAGCACCTCCCTGCTCATACCTCACCTTCCTTATCCTGTTAAACATTAATAGGATTAAGACCCATTTCTTTCCTGCTTTTAAAAGCTAAATGCTTACTATATTTATAAATACACATTTATATATTCAAACTCATAGATGGATGGAATCCCAAGAGGAGAGACAAAAAGGATTCCTACTGCAGTCTGATAAGATTCTCATCACTGAGTCATATGGTACTTATTATAATATTTCCTGGCTCCCAAGAGAGCTGGTACAAACCAGTGGCCCCAGAAACCCCGGAACCACCAGCAACAAGGCTTTGCATTCCTTTTGGTTCTCTAGCTTGGTCTAGGACCCAAGTTGAGCAATGAATGGCAACCATTTATACTAGCATTTATGTGGGACTATTTCTGCCATATAGCTTGCTTCTATAGTTTATTATACTCATTTCTCAAACTAAACAGACAGAATGGTGAGGCCCATGCCAAAGATTGTTCATAAGCCACAAAAAGAAGATGAGAAGAGCTCTTGAGCTGGCTACCTCACAATAGGGCTTATGGTATAATTCATGGCTTCTAAGGTTTGTACCCAGGAGCTCTGGATACCCCTATAGCTGTACTGAAATAGTTCTAGGAGGCCATCACTCAAGCCACATGAATTACTAGTTTCTGCTCCACTGTCAGACCTTCCAACCACTGTAGAACCCTCACCAGGCATCTCCAAGTTCAAATTCCATGACATCTGCAAGCAAGGGATCAGAGTATGTTATGTAGTTTCAGATCTTGACATGAGGCACACACAAAGCTAAACCAAACCAAATGCCTGTGCTTTTGTTAAGATTTCACATACGGCTTAAAAGGCCAAGTCCAATCTTGCCCTTTCTACAGCACTGAACTTCCAAATCTACCCACAAGGTTAAAGATCTTCGATGATCAAAGTAGCTTGAAAGAAAAAGAAAATGGTGTAGTCAGGTCTTGAAACAAGGAGTAACAAGTACGAGATCAGAGAAACTTGGAAAATAATTTTAAAAATTAGGTGAGGGTGGGGGTTGAATATTTTACTTATTTTTGTGGTTTAGGGAGTGATTTTTGGATGGCAGGTCACTATATAAGAGATCATGAAATCAACTTAGTGGAGCACTAATCAGCATTTTCTAATGAAATACACAACTTCGAGAAATGTCATGCATGTGTGATTATGGGTCACAGCATGAAATGTGACCCTATCAAATGTCTGAAGCCCATCGAGCTAGAAGATGCATATTGTGTACACTATGAGGTGAGAGAGGCTCTTACAACTTTTCTTGATTCTTTTTTGGAACGAGCGAACATTATCGTTACCAGCCCTGAATCAGTACAGCCCTTCTTCCCTCTGAAGTGGTCCCCAACCTTTTTGGCACCAGACACCATTTTCACAGAAGGCAATTTTTCACAATCCGAGGGAGGGGGAGATGGTTTGGGGATGATTCGGGTGCATTCCATTTATTGTGTACTTTATTTCTATTATTATTACATTGTAATATGTAATAATTACATGACACAACTATATGATAATTATACAATTGTACGATTATACAACTGTAGTATGTAACGAAATAATTATACAACTCATAAACTGGGGATTCCTGCTCTAAAGGAGTCAATTGGTTTTTGATCAGGGTTCCGTTCTGCAGGACAAGGCAGTTGCTATAGGTGAAAGAGTTCTCATGTGACTTGAGCAAATATCTTAATTTCCTGGACCTTGGTTTCTTCATTGACAAAATTAGGAATACTACCACCTACTTCATAGCATGTCAAAGGAATAACTGATGGCAAATAAAAGCATTTAACACAGTTCCTGATATGGAATAATAGGTAAATGTTTCCTTTCCTTCCAGTTTTTGTTCAGGCAAAATGATACCTTCTCCCATTTCCCTCTGAAGAGACAGGGTCACCTCTTGCCCGGAGTTGGGGCACTGTGACATTGTCAAGTGCTTTTCTCCTGTCAAGTTAATGAAGGATTATGCCCGCCTCCTCTCCCTAGTCAGCACAGCTCGCTTGTGGAAAAATCAGAAAATATCTAAAAGCTCCAAGAATCGGCTCTGTACAAAAGCAATTTTCTCTAGCTGTTATGAGTGAGGACAGCTGTAAATCACTCCATCCATATGCATTTATACTGCTTTAAAAAGGTGGTGGTGGTGGGGACGTGGGAGAAATACGTATCCAGTGAGAAATGTTACCCCAGGACAGGAGAGAAAATGTTTCCAAAATCACCTCCACGTTCGGTGATGGGCTCTTTCCTGCCAGGACAGCAGGGAACAAGGGCAAGAAAAGTTACTTCAAATTCTCGGTCTCATAAAGTAGCTCTCAAAGTCAGAATACGTATCACTTAGAATTAATAGCTAACTCGTAGCTTTACTTGATTTCTCTTTGCAAATGGAGGGAAAAAAGTTTACTTAAGATTGCTTACTTGTTTTGTAATGCCTGATATATAAAATCGAATAGAATATTTACAGTATTACTGAGGCACCTCTTGGCTTTCACCATCTCCATGACATTTGCTCTATCCCTGAGCAATTTTAGATAAGCTAAGCCAGCAGCAGCTGGGGAGACCCCAGCTGTAACTAAGCCTGATGTCCTTGCCTCATTTAAGAGAAAACCCAGGAGGCTGAACTCAAGCATCCGAACAGAAAGAAAATATTTTCCACCACCAAGGACAGATAATCAGAGCTATGCTGAAACCAGTCTCAGTGAAATTCTTACTGGAACATTTTTTGCTTGGTGGTAAACTGAGCTTGCTTCAAGAATGTCATAGGAAATTTACAGAGAAGAGTCTTGCTCTTTCAGTAATTATCTCACTCTAGAAATAAATGCACGTGGTCGGCCTGAGTCTGTGGTCAGTGTTATCACATGACCACAATTAGTGCCCCAGTCGGGAATATTTCCCCCATAGTAGGATTTGTATCTCTTCCTGGAACACATGGGAAATCATCAGAAAGATAAAAAATAAAACCGTGCTTTAAAAGTTTAAGAGAGGAACAATGATTTGGAAAAGTACATAGAGTCAAACGTCAGACCTTATATTCCCAGACTTATCTTCTACACGTTGTGGAAAACAGGATAATCATGTTGTTTCATCACTTCTTCATTGTTTTTCACCTTCCAGTTCAGACCTCTCTTTCTTTTAAACCAAGCTCCTCAAATGACCATTCTTATAGCTTTCACATCCACTGTCTTCTTTGAGCTACCAAGTACTTCTTGCTAGCCAAATCCAACTCTCTCACTCTCTCTCTCTACATCTTTATAAGACTATGTCTCTCTAACTCTTTTTGATTTCTAGACTTGTGCTTCTCCTTGACCTTCATTTATCCACACAATTTTGGCTCCTTATTACATGCTCTTACCGCTTCTACCAATTTCCTCAACTGTAAAATGAAGTCATAAAACATTACACTTATTGTTCCCTCTTCTATTCCTCAAATCACTCCATTTTTTTTCCTCCTTGGCTACATTCTTACTTTCAATATATCCCTTTTTTCATCCTTCCTATCTAAAGACAAATCTGACAATTAGTCTTCTAAAATTTCTCCAAATGCTCTTTCTTCTGTCTGAAAGTCCCCTTCTCTCTCCATGTGCCTGGGGACTAGAATTCATCCCTCAAGACTCAGGTCAAGGATTGAGACATCGAAAAGTCACAAACAAAAAAGGTTGATGCTTCTGCCATGTGAGGGAGGAATAAAGATATTCTTAGATATGCATAAAAGCTTAAAGATTACTATTCTAAATACATTTCTGGAAAACGTCTTTGAAGAAGTATATCGGATAAGCAAAACTGAATCTGAGTAGTACCTCAGGAAGGGAGAAGACAGGATGGAGCACAAAACCACTAGGAAGGTTACAAATAAGTGAGACTGAGAATAAATCTAAACAATTACAGGTGATGTCCCGTGAAATTAACTGCCATTAAGAAAAAATTGTTCAGATAGAACTAAGAGATATAAGATACAATTATGACAATAAAATAGCAACCTTAAGCTACAATTTCCAATTATTTTAGCAAAACCTGAGTGGCGCATGGAGAAAAGAGTGCAAACTAGCAACAGCAGGAAGTTAAACCAGGCTCTTATCTTGTTCAAGACAGGAAAACTATTCACACAATAATTGCTAATTTTGATAGATAATTCAAACGATGTCTGTTAAATATGTAAGCATAACTGTCACTAGACTATACCTGAAATGTATCGTTTCCAAATTACTTAACAAAGAAGAAACACAGAAAATTAATTAAGGAGGACTAGAAGACGAAATTAAAATTTTAAATATGATATAAATAAAATATGTCCCCAAAGGACTAAAGAGGTCAGAAATTACAATGAACATATTAATATAATTTATGAATTAAAAATAAAGATTATTTAAGCTAAAAAATAGCTCTTTATTATTTCCAAAGAAAGTATATAAAACAGAATGGCACAGAAAGGTTAAAAATAAAATCTGGGAAAAAATATATCAGGAAAATGAATTTTAAAAAATTAGAAATAATATTAATACTATCTCAACAAGAATATGTATAAATAACTCTGTCAGCAACTCATGTATAAGGAAACACAAATGGCCAACAAATATGGAAACATGCTCCATCTCTTATGTTTAAGAAATTAAAAACTAAGTGATAAAGAGATGTAACTTTGCATATATCAGATTGGCAAAGATTTAAGTGTTTGAGAACATCCAATGTTTGCCAATACGGAAACAGGCCCACTCAAACATTATTTTGGTGACTATAAACTGAAATAAAATTTTTGGAGAGCAATTTGGCAATAGCTTCAAAATTTTTATATATTCACTTTGATCCAGCTATTTCATTTCTAGGAATTCAACCTACAGATAAAATTACAAGATGGTACAAAGATATATTTGCAAGGATATCCTTTGCTGTATCTTATAGGGCAAAACACAGAAAGAATCCATATATTCATTAATAGCAAGTAAAATAGACAAATTTTTATATATCCCTACAATAAGATCTTAATAATACACCACTTTGCCAGAGTATCAGAACTCATAGGACTTCCAGATTCAGCCATAGTTGGTATGTCAAAGAGCTCCCTGCCCCTTCTGGTGATCCAAGCTATACCTACACACACACCCCATTTCCTTCCCAGTGAGCACCCTTCTAAGGTTCTTGGTGTCTTCTGATTACAATAGACTTAAGTGAGACAATCCCAAGTCATCAGACTGGTCATAACAACACTGGACTACAAAAATGACACTGCAAGTCTGGCCTTTTTCCCATACGTTAATTTAGTTAACAATACTCTCAGCACTTTCATGTACTCTTCCACCTGGGCAATGGGTTACTTACATTTACATAACTAATGCAGTCCACTTGAATCGTGATTCCCTTAATAACACTAATTAAAACCTTCAAAGTGTCATGTTGTTAATTCTAGACAGAGGATATTAGCGTATATACATGTGTATACAAACACAGGCACACGTATCTTCATCATAAATGTGGGTCTATTCACTGACACTTTATTCGTTCTGGTCAATCAATTGATTACTGTAACAATACTACAATGCTTTAATTAATATAGTTTTATAGTATGCTGACACATGGTGGGGTATATTCATTCACATTTTGATGTTTTCAAATAGTCTTGCCTATTTTGTCTATTTTATCATTTTCTGGAACTTTAAAAACTCCTTGTCAAGTTTAATAAAATACCCTGTTGGGCCTTTGTGTTCCACTGAATTTTTAAAATAATTTTTTAATAATTTGCATCTTTATGAAATTGAATGTTTCTATCCAGGAACACAGTATATCCCTGTCTTTGTCCATCGATACAATGTTACTGTTGTCTTCATATAGATCTTGTACATTTGCTGTTAGGTATTTTATAGTTTTGTTACCATGATGGGACTATTTACTGTGCTAACTGATTATAAATACTGATTAAGAAAGCTATTGATCATTGTATGTTGAGAGTGTAATGAGCCACTTCACTATTCTCTTATAGTTTTAAATTTGACTCTCGAATTTTCTAGGGAGATATATTGTTTTATGAATGGTGAAAATTCACCTCATTGTCATTGCCTGTAGCTTTTATTTAATTATTCTCATCGTGCTACATTGGCTGTAACCTCCAATACAAAGCTAAATAGTACTGGTTAGAGTAAACATTCTTATTTGTTTTTTTTTTATTTTTAGTTAGAAAAGTGTTTGGCTGTGAATAACTCAAGTTTATCTCCCCTTTTAAGAGTCTACAGATTCCTGGTTTTGATACAACTGCCCAATTCAAGTGTCAAAAGTGAGTCAGGCTCTTTAGATCTTTCTCAACATCATCCTTAATATGTTGGATTTTTCCTTAGGCTCCTTACTTCTTGGTTGAAAAATGGCTCTTTCTCATAATCAAGACAAAAAGTTGAAGGACAAAGAAGAATAGTCTTATGTCTTTTGTCAAGAAATCGAAAGATTCTCAGAATGCATAGAAGCCATCTGTGTACCACCAAGTGAACAGAACTCAATCGCGGGACGACCTCCAAAATCAGAACAGGCTGAGAAAAGCAGCATTTATCTAGGCACTTTGTCCCCCTGAAAAGACACTGATAGGCAGAAAACTAACACTGTCCGCCACACTGACTTTCTAGCGGATCTGTTGAGTGTTTCAACAATTGTTAGGATGTATGCTATAATTTTGTGATACAGAGTTTTATCAGCCTGAAGGAGCTGTTTTCTATTCTTAGTTTGATGAAGCTTTCTAAAATCGGGAATGAACATTAAATGCTATCAAAACCCTTGTGGCATTTATGAGAAGATAACATGTTTGTTTTTTCGATTAGTATGTTAGAATAATAGATTCCAATTATTGAATCGTTTTTGCAATTCTGGAATAAACTATACTTGGAATGTGGCCATTCTGTTAATCCATTACTGTATTTAATTTGAAAATACCATGCTCATATTTTTCACATTGATGCTCACATGTGAAATTGATCT
Organism: Avahi laniger; assembly: GCA_963575035.1. Classification (NCBI taxonomy): domain Eukaryota; kingdom Metazoa; phylum Chordata; class Mammalia; order Primates; family Indriidae; genus Avahi; species Avahi laniger. Next base: position 71,235 of record CAUYSK010034684.1, read on the forward strand.
ATAGCTTCCTTTAGGCTGTCTTTGTCCAGTTTTCATGAGAATTCTGTGGCCACATAGAATGAGTTCGGTAACTTCCCATCTTTTTCCATTTGAATAGTTTGAATAGAATTACCTTGTCCTCGAAGATTTGGTAGGATTCTTCTTTTTTAATAATTTAAGCCTAGCTGCCTTATTAATGTGATGGACCTGTAGTTATGTTTTCTGTTTTCCCTCGATCCTTAGTACCCTCAGGTTTTTTGTCTCTTCTCGAAATAGTGGTTATTTTTCTAGCTTGTGGAGTGATATGCTTTATTTTCAATTTCTTTTTCCTAATATATACATTTCATTAAAAACTGGACTCTAAGGACAGTCATAGGGCACATGATGTTTCAGAGACGGACTGAGTATACGATGGTGGTCCCAGATTATATTAGATTTTATTGCACCTTTTCTGTGTTTACATATGTTTAGATACACAAATACTTCCCATTGTGTTTCAGTTACCTGCAGTATTTAATACAGTGACATGCTGTACAGGGGTGTAGCCTGGTTCAATAGGCTATGCCACGCAGCCCAAGGGTGTAGTAGGCTATGCCGTCTAGGTTTGCGTAAGTGCACTATGTTTGCACAACTATTGTTGAAACCAAGGAATTTCAGCCTAGGTCCAGTTTCTTGTTGCAAAAAGATCCAATTATTGAGACAGGGATGATTGCCAAGGAAGAAAAGAGTTTTTTAATATGAACAACATCGGAAGAACTGGGAAGCTGCCTCAAATCTGTCTCTTCAACTAATGGAGGTCATGGGCTTTTTCATTTCAAAATATTACGTGGGTACAAATGTTTTTGGTTGCATGTATTCATTTTGTTATGCTTGAGTCAGGGTTACATACCCATCACTCCAACAGTGTTCACTGTACCCCATCAGGTAGGTTTTCACTCAACCCTTCCTTCCACCTTCCGCCGATTGGTTTCCAGTGAGCTTTACTTCCCCCTATGCACATGTGAGCTCATCAGTCAGTTCCAATTTAATAGCGAGTAAGCATGGTATTTGTTTTTCCATTCTTTAGATACTTCACTTAAGATAATGGCCTCCAGTTCCACCCAAATTGTTGCAAAAGGCCTTAATTCATCCTTCTTGGCTGCATAACATTCCATAGTATATATGTACCACATTTTGTTAATCCACTCATGAACTGATGGGCACTTGGGTTGATTTCACATCCTTGAAGAACTAAAAATAGACCTACCATTTGACCCAGCAATCCCACTACTGGGTATTTGCCCAAAGGAAAAGAAGTCATTTTATCAAAAAGACACTTGTATGGGAATGTTTATTGCAGCACAATTCACAACTGCAAACATGGGCTTTTAAAGAAGAGACCACGTGCCTTGAGACAGGCCGTGGTGTATAACAACTAACAAAGGGCTACATGCCCTGGGGGAAGGTTGTCGAGAATGGTGAATCTTGGTGTCAAGAAGTCTGCCCAGGGGACTTCAAAATCTCAACTCCTTTGTCTTGCAAAAAATCTACCATTTTTGGAAAACAACTCAAAAGGTCAAGTAATTAAGAGAAAGGATTATAAGAAAACATTTAGGGGTCATCGAGCTGGTTACAAAATCACCTAGCCACACATTTCTCAGAACATACCCCCATCATTAAGCAACACATTGGTGTTTTGACGTTTCATCAGTTTTGACGTTTTTGTTCACATTTTCATTCCTTCACAAATTGTCATTTCAATATTCATTTCCTCATTGAGTTATTTAAAATACTTTTTTCAAAATATATTCCTATGAATAGTAGGGTGCATTTATTTTTACGTTGTTGTTGTGACTATTCCCAGTAGTGGATGTTTGCTGTTTGGTGCTACCTAGCAGCTAGCCACCCCTCCAACTTTGAGGTAAGCCTCTGTTGTGTGGGTTTCAGTGGAATGGCCTTGTCCTCTTCTCTGGTTACCTCGGGATAGTTAGAGAACGGCCGTATGACTTCAATTTAGCCAACCTAATGCTCTCGTCCCAGATTTTGAATACTGAAGGAGGTATGCCAAGCTGTATTAATAGGAACAAGTGAGAAAATGTTTACAGAGGTAAAAGGAAAGCAGTAAGATTCCAGTGGTAGCAAGTGTCTAACGACAGCAATGCACGAGGTGACACCCTAGCTAGACCTTGGTTATCTTTCCTGATATCTGGCCTGGACCTTCTTTGTATCTTGCCTGGTTCTCCAGCCTACGGTTGATTCTGTAAGCTCCCTGATAGCCTTCCAATAACTTTCTTTACTTTTTAAAAAATCCATAGTAAGTCCTGTTGGTTGCAACCAAGAGGTACTTTTATTGGTAATTTAAAATTTCCTGCATTAGAGCTAGTAAATATTGGCTTTAAAAATTCTGCTTTATGGGAATTTATGGAGATTATTTTCTTGGGGGCCTAACACACAAATTTTATTAAAAGTATATTTTTTTGCTTACTCTCAGTTTATTAAACACAAGATTTTATGTGCCAAACTTGTTTCTCATATAATTCAAGCCTTATATATATTTTTTGTCCATTCGGTTGTTAGTTTCTGAGATAAGTGGGTTTAGGTCTTACACTGTTACTACAAATCTGGCCAGGTCCTGACCATTTTGTTGGTGCACTCCCAAATATCAGTGTCTGTAGGCGTTTCTCTTGGGCCAGTTTCCCCAGAGAAGAATCTTCCTGTTCTTTGCCAAGAGAGATACAAGGCAGCTGCCAATATGCTGGCTAAAGAATATTAAAAGAGGGCCAAGAATATCCCCAACAGAGATGTATTTTCTTTTAATCCTCCTACCTTTAATACCATGCTTAGCCTCTGGTCTAAAACAGGCATTCTCACCTCTCCAAAGGAATAACCTTCTGCCTGCTGAAGAGCTGGGCAAGGTGGGCAGGTAGTTATTAGAGGGGTCAAGGGCACCAAGGTTTAAGTAATCATTGCACAGACTTCCAACCCTGTAATTTTAGTCACATCCCTTGCTCCTTCCTGTTCAGCTTTTCCAGGATTCTATGATGCAGACGACCTTGCTTTTCATTTGCATTTCTTCTGCAGGCCCTTAGCATTCAGCTTTCTCCAGTGTGCTGAAGAGGTCACGTTCATCCAAATGCTTTTCTTTGTTTCAACTCTGCTGACATCTCTGACCCACAGTCTCTCCTTCAGCTCTTTTTCTTTATGGATACATGTGTATATGTACATACATAGATATATATAATGGGTTTTTGAATTGTTTTTATTGTGAAACGGAGATGTTTCCTTGTTTTTTTCTCTCTTCTTCTTGTCTTCTTTTGTAGTAATAGAAATATTTTTATTTTTATCTTTTTTAGTTTATATGACTTTTTCCCTGAGGGCCAGACAGGGCTGGGAATAGGGTGAGTGACAGGCAACTAAGGTATAAAATGTCAGGAGACACATGCCCTGGACTCCTGACTCCGCCCAGGTATAACCTTGAGAATGAACGCTGCCTCAAATTTTATACCTTAGAAGCCTTCCTTTATTACCCTACTCCTGAATCTGCTGAGGGTATTTCCTTGTCTACACTGATCTTAAAGGATAGAACTCAAACAGAAAGTCATAGGATTATTTGGCTTAGAGGTAAGAGGATGGAATTTGAGACAGATAGAAAAGCTGGAACTTAATGCAGGAAGTCCCAGAAAGAAAGGAGTCACGGGGTGGGAGCTACAAATGGTGTGCAAACTTTCGTCAATTTTTTTACTGACTCCTGAACAAAGCATGTATGGAGTGAGGCTCCAAGAAGGCTGAGACAAAATTCAACACCCCTCAGAATATTATAACATAATCCAAGGTCTCTACAAAGTATAATTCACAATGTTCAAATAAAGTATTTTTAGATTTATGAAAATATGGCCTATATAATAAACAGAAAAAATAGTTAATAGGGATGAAAAGTAAAAATTCCCCAGATGCCCTAAATTGAGTTAACAAAAAAGGATTTTAAAATAACAGTAATAAATAAATTAAAGGAGCTATAGAAAAACATTAATAGGAAAAAATGGCAATTTTAAGAATACAGAATTTCACATACTGAAACTATATTTCATGTATTGAAATTATAAATAAGAACCAAATGGAAATTCTAAAACTAAAATATATCACAACTGAAATATTTGTTGGAGGATATTAATGGCAGATTGGACATAGCAAAAGACTGGTGAACATGAATACAAGTCAATAGAAACGCCACAGATCTAAGCACAGAGAAAAAATTGAAAAGATGAAAAGCATTCAATGACAAGTGGAACAGTGTTAAATTGTCTAATATATGCATAATTGTAATCCCAGAAAGTCAGAGGAAGGTAATGGGGAGTAAAACATACTTCAAGAATTGTTCAAAAGCAGCATCTCATTGATCCAGAAAGCTCAAACAGAATAACCACAAGGAAAACCATGTTTAGGCATATCATAAACTGTTAAACAAAAATAAAATGAAAATCTTTAAAGAAACCAAGGGAAAGGGGCACATTAAACACAGGGAGATAGTAACAGCAATAAAACTGACTTCTCCTCAGAAACTATGGAGGCCACAAAACAATGGAACATTATCTTTAAAGTGCTAAACAAACAAACAAACAAACAAAAAAGAAACAACAAAAAAAAGGAACTGTCAATCTAGAATTCTATATGCAGGGGGAAAATATTTCAAAAAATGAAGGCAACATATCATTTTCAGATAAAAAGCTTAGAGACTTTGTTTTCTACAACTCCACACCACAAAAAAAATTGCTAGAAGTAGTTCTTCAGGCAAAGGTGAAATAGTATCAGATAGAAATTTACATCTGTAGGAATGAATAATGAACAGTAGAAACAGTCAATATGAAAGGAAACATTAAAGGACTATTTTCTTTCTTTAAAAATTCTTGAAAATTGACTCTTTAAAGCCAAATATAACAACAGATCATAGGGTTATAACATATAGTAGTAATATATATGATAATAACAGTACAAAATATAGAAGGGGAGTACATGGAAACATTGTTTTAAGTCTCCTACTTTATAAATAAAATGATGTTATATTAATTCAAGGTATAGAGTGATAAATTAAGGATATATATCATAATCTCTAGAGCAAACGCTAAAAAAAATTCTGTAGAGGTCTTGGGAAAATCAGAAAACCACTCTGGAACTGAAAGTGTTGGCCAGCAATGCTCTGAGCACTAATGGTATCCTTCTGGGTCACTAGCCCTGGACATTCCTACCAAAGCGTTAGGCTATTGCCTAAATCTTTCTCCCCTCCTTAGAGAGACTCCAGGAAAAGACGTCTATATGTAATGAGTTAGAGGTAGAGACATATGAAGCATGTAACAAACTATCTTATTTCAGTCACCCCATGAATGATACCTAGGCTCACATTCTGAAGGCCCTCTGATCCGCATAACCGTGGTACACTGTGGTGGGCATGTAATTTCTGGAGGCCACTGGAAGAATCAGAGAAGTTTTGGACACGGCTGCAATGGTATATGTGGACCATTCAGTTCTATCAAGAATAAGTTTGCTTAGTGGGACATTTGTCTACTAATCAGCTACATTCAGCCACATGCACAGGAGAAGTATATCTAGTCACTCTTGGCATACTTGCCTTGGGCACCAACACAAGAAGCAAGGTAGTATGGCAAACTTCAAATATGCCTTAGCCAACTGGTTCACAGATAGAAAGCATTAGGGAAGTAAACAAACATGGTTTTTAGTTCAAGAAGGCTCATGCACCCAAAAAGAGATTACAATGGAAGCTATGGTCTAAGAAAAAATGCTCTTTGTTGGGAAATGGAGTAGTGCTAAAAGTAGTTACAGGAACATGAGTTACCCTTAGGAAGAATTACAGATGCATGATTTATCAGAGATGAATGAATCAAGAGATAATATTAAGGAGCCTTAACAACTGTAACCTATTCAAATATGGTTTTATGTAGGCCCATGATCATATGTGTAGATTAAAAACATAAAAATATGGGTCATGGAGGGAAAGCAAATGAACATTTTATAAATTTCAAATTGCATCCATGGTAATTAAAGCCAGAAAAAGAAAACAAAATTCTCTTTTCTTCCTCTTTCCCTCCCACTTACAAAGCATTCTCTGGGCCCTACTCTCAGGACAGAAGATGGCATTCCTGCTTTGCCATTATGGATTAAATATTGGGATGCTGGTCATTTGCAGTGATCACTTATAGTTATTTTTCCAAAAAAAACAAACTAGTTCCAAAATTTACATTCCCTAATTGGGTAACAAGAGTAGGCTCTGATTCAGGCCTTATTAGGAAAAATACTAGGTCTGCTATTAATCAGAACCCTAACTTGAATCCGTATTTCATCTTCCTTGAGAAATATTTTTAAATCTTCTCTTTATATATTAGAATCATCAGTGTATCTTAGAAAGAGTACAGAAATGACAGAGTCCAAGAACGTGCATTATAGCTTTGCTACACCCCTCTGCCTTTACCTGTGTCACTCTGGGCAAGTTTCTCCATTTTTCTGAATACCAGTTTTCTCATCTGTAAAACAAAAATCTCCCATCTAAACAGTAACACTTAAACCCTCTTAGGTCACATATTCTTTTATGACAGATAAACCTTCTCGACAGAATAATGCACAAAGCTGGACAAATATTTCTCCTCTCATGCTTTCTCGCTATTTCCTGAAGTCTGGCACCTTTCAAGACCAAGCTAACAGTAGACATTTTTATCATTTAATCCCTTGGCTGATAAGGAAGCTCAGCATCTGACTGTTTTTAGACATTTCACCCAAAGTCCAAACTTCCTGATGTTTTCCCGCTGATGCTCCTCTACACACAGAAACTGAAGTTTCCCCTTCCCTCTCCAGCAGAGAACTAGAAAAATTAAAGAAAAACTGTGAACTAGATGAAATGCCAAAACACACAAAGAGGCAAGAGCTTTGGAGAAAGAGAGAAGAGGTTAAAAGGACTGAAGGCTGCAGGGAAAGGAAAATAGAACGTAAGTAAGGCTATCACTGTTGGCAGAGATATGCCCATGTGAAGAAAGAGAGAGGCCCTTCCTTCCTGAATAAGACAGAGACTGACCAATTTCTCACCACCCTTTAGAGTCCATAAGGGTTAGACACCATCACTCATTCTTCGTGTGTGTGTGTCCCTCTTCTACCCTTCTGCTCCCCAGGAGATTCTTAAATTCCTGTGTCGAAGATGGGAATTCACAGAGAGGTATCTGTGAAACAAACCAACCAACCAGTTGCTTTTTCTGGATTTTCCACCCCACCATCCCTCATGTCACACATTTACAAAATTTACATTTAATTTCAGGGGTTCACAGACCCCCTAATGTCCACCTATGTCTCCCAGCATGAAAACCTTCAAATTAGATAATAACTAAACCCCTTTCTGTTCTAATATCCAGGGTCTGTGCATATCTTTGCATATACTTTTTTGAAGTAGAACCCTTAGGTTTTATGTATGGAGAGAATAAACACAGACAGAATGACCCTGCTCAATAACTCCAATGACCAATGGAGAACAATTCCTGGCTGTGGGGCTCACTCAGGCTCATTAGAGATCTGTGTTCACCTTCACCGCTTGAAATAACCCTGCCACTTCTGGAAAAGAATAAAGAAAAAAATGGGCATTCATACTGGACAGAATTTAACCCAACTAGAATTCAGCCAGAGAGTAAGGAACAGAATATCTAGTAACAGTCCCAGGTGGCAGTCAAGGTTTTTTCCAAGGAGATCAACAACTCTAGGCACACCAGAGCCCCCCACTGGAGTGCCCAATCTTTCTCCCAACTCTACCCTGCACATTTAATCAGTACCTACATGTTCCAAGGTCAATATTCTCCTTATGAACTAACTAAACTTCATTCTTAAGGGTTTCGAATGCAACAAAAGTTGATCCACTGCAAAGATGAAAGAGCTGCTTACAGCTGTGATAATGGAAATTAAAACAATTGGACACTCTTTCTACTGGGAATTAAATTATTTTTACTAAGACCCACACATACCAGTGCACTGGAAGAGCTGACACCAAACAAATTAAGTGATATAAAAGAAAATCCGTTCTTACATTGGGAACTTATTAAAAAAGCAAAATACTTTCAGAAAGAAGCAGTTTTTAAAGTCTTATTTCTTTCTTGAAGGAAATCCATTGCTCTAAAAATTCCTGTAAAACTCCTCAGTAACTTTTCCTGTGGCATAGAAACAGAAATCATGTTGTAAAGTCAATGATATTAATTATAGATTTATTGAAAATTTTTCATAAAATATAGTCAAAATAAAAGTTGTAAAATAGCTGATAGTTATCATGGCTCATTGGACTAGGGTACATGTTCCAGTCAGGGTCCTCACATATTACATCAAATGCAATAACTGAAGGGAATTTAATAAAGAGGCTATTTACAGGATGTATTAGTCAGGGTTCTCTAGAGAAACATAACAAAATTAATTTGTTTTATTACACCTTAAACATATAATCTGAAGGTAAGTTTATACAATATATAATATTAATGTATGTGGGATTTCTTATAAGAAATTGGCTCATGCTGACGAGTCCCAAGATCTGTACTCAGCAAGCTGGAGACCAGGAGAGCCTATTTCCAGTAGTCTAAGAGCAAAAACTGAAAAGCAGGAGAGCCAATGGTATAAGTTCCAGTCCAAAGACAGTAGGTCGAGACCCAGGGAGAGCCAGTGCTTTAGCATGAATCTGAAGGTAGGAAACGACCAATGTCCCCACTCAAGCAGTCAGGCAGAAGGAGTTTCCTATTATTCAGCCTTTTTGTTCTAGTCCAACCTTCAACTGCTTGGTGAGGCTACCCATGTTAGGGAAGGCAATCTCTTTTAGCCAGTCTACCAATTCAAATGTTAATCTCATCGAGAAACACCCTCACAGACACATCCAGAATAATATTGGAACAAGTGTGTGTGTACCCCATGGCTCAGTAAAGTTGACTTAAAATTAACCATCATACAAACTGACTACATTTGAGAAAACAAAGTGTCCTGGGGCTAGAAACAGTATCCCTTATCCTAGGCTAGGAACAGCCAAGAGCCATTAAAATCTCTGGGCCTGGAGAAGAGAGATTTTGGCACATTCCAGAGAATTTAGAGGTTGCCCAGGAACTAATACTTTTGTCAGGGAAGGATCAAGGGAATAAGTATTCTAGAGATCAGCTCCCCTCCCCATCATAGAACAGGATGGAAAGAGTACATATTGAACATGAATGAGCAAAAGGAAAATATCAAGTATTATATTTAAAAATCAGGGGAACTGATGTAAGTTATAAAATCATGGCCGAAAGCTACAGCCATGTATACTAGAATCCACTTGGTAGCTGGAGTTGTAGCAATAAAGCTGCTATAAAACAAAATGCAAGTACCGAAGCCCCATCCACATCTATCAAACAGACACTTGTGAGTCCTGATGCCAGACATAAACATATTTTTAAGTTTCTACAGGTGATTCTTTCCTACATTCCTGATTTAAGGACAATATCTTGAAGGATGCTTGTTTTCATATTTATTTAGCTATTCTGGGATCATGCCCTGTTTCTAAGATAAGCTACAGGTTGAATAACTCTTCTCTAAAATGCTGGGACTAGAAGTGTTTCAGATTTCAAAATTTTTTGAATTTTGTAATATTTGCATATACATAATGAGATATTTTGGAGATAGAAACCCCAGTCTAAACACAAAATCATTTGTTTCCTATATACCTTACACATAGACCGAAGGTAATGTCATAAAATATTTTTAACAATTTAACAATTTTGTGCATTAAGCAAAGTTTGCATACATCAAACCACTGGAAAGCAAAGGTGTCATTATCTCAGCCACCCGTGCAGACAATCTGTGGTGGACATCACCATCATTCCTGACTCTGAATGTATATGCTACCAATAAGCCATCATTTTCTTGCACTTATTCACACATGAGTGTTTAACAATCAAAAAGGACACACTATTAATATAGTGAAAAAATAATGTCCTGGGGGAAACTAAGCAGCACACTGGCATCGCCAGATGACTTGTATCAGCTATTAGACAACAGACACAAACGGTGGCAGGTTTCCATCTCCACCTATGAGGCTGTGTTTTGATTAAAAGGCTACTGTACACTCTGTTTTATTTTTTAGGTGAGAAGAAACATCAGAAGCAGTTGAGGGACCAGGAAGTGAGTCCTCTAGGGACGAGGCGGCACTGTGCTGGAAGGCTTTCCTCAATGTCTCCTACAGAGCCATCTGCCTCATTAACAATGGTTTCTGTCTTAGAAGTCTCTCTTTGATTGCATAAACTGACATGACTTCTTGTTCTGTAATGAATGTGTACTGCTCTGGTCCTTCAATCAGCCCATCATACCTTTTCACCATGCTGTCTATGGGCACTTTTTCTGCAGTGTTAACAATGTCATCTTTGTCATCGCTATTATCATAATCACCTGGATTCAGAACGATTTCAGCTATTTTACCATCAATCAATGAGTGAATAACTAGAGCCTCATTATTAATGTTAAAAACTTCTTTGATATCTACTTCTTCCAGCTGACTGATGGACTCTGAAAGCATATTTTTTTGCTTATGTAAGAAGGTCAGACTTTTTTTCTTACTTGTCATAATAGAATCCTTCAAAATCCCCACTTTGATGATCATCGTCACTGAACATAGTAACAAAACCTTCCACACCCATGCCTGTTCGCTGCTGTTTACATGCTGTTCAAGAAAGTATTTTTATATTTGCCCTTCATTGATTTAGGAATATACTGGTCACATGGCTGAATTAACAAAATCACATTTGGGGAAAAGCACATGGCATAAATACTATTTTTGGTCAGAATTTCAGCAAGAAGACGAGCAGAATAGTTGTCAAAGAGTAACAAAATCTTGCAGTCATCCTCCAGTCCAGCTTCCCTGCAATGAGCACTGAATTTGTGAATAGCGAACCTCTGCCCCTGGGGGAAGTACAGGGTTAGATTTCTGCTCTTTGAGCCTTGGGTCACAACATTTTCATCAACTGATCAATACTCAACTTTGTTTTATGTGGGTTTCTGTTTAAAGAACCATATTTTATACATATTTTGATTAATTAACACTGAACTCACAGCTAACAGCATTATAATTCATGTCTGAACAAAGCTTCTCTAAAATACATAATTTCTCCATAAGGAATATTACAGTCTTCCCATGCTCAGGACCAACAGCCCTTAAGTACAACTCTTGGGGACCATTTTAAACAGAAATCACCAACAAAAAGCACAAATATGTAAAAATAAAAACCTGCCACTTTTTTATAAAAATAAACAAATTTTCCATAAAAAGATACTTGTTTTGATATAGAAACTGAAATAAGAAGACACAGCATTGATTTGTTCACCTCAGCTGGTAATGTACGTGCTGGGGGACTGAAATTCGTTGCCGCTGGCACATGTGCATGTTCGCAAATGACCGTGAGAGCACTGCAAATATTATTTTAGGCTTACAAGTAAATTTCATCAAGTAGGCAAATTCACAAATGAATAATGAGAATCAACTGTATGAGAATGTATAACATTCCAAGTGACAGAGATATAACAGAGTAAAATTTATTCAAGTAAAAACACTTTTATATGAAATTGAAAAATCTTATCACACCCTGGGTGAAGTCAAAGAAGAGACCGTGACATTTTCTGGCAAAATATCTGAGCTACCACTGTATAAGCAGCATCCAAACAGAAATAAAAATGTATTAGTCTGAATAAACAAAACAGTAAAGAAAAATACCTCCAATAGAATAATGGGTAAGGACATAAACTGCGTTCACAAGGAAAGAAATAAGTAACCAATGCTAACAAAGTGATTCAAATTCAATAGTAATCAGGGAATATAAATGTATTGCTCAAAAAATTATCAATTTAATATTAATAGAACTTATTATCAAGGCTGTGGAAAAATAAGGATTCCAATGATCCTTTGGTCCAGTCATCAATAAGAACAACTTTGATGGACAATTTAAGAATGTTAATTAAAAAAACAGCCTTTTGAGCAAACAACATTTCTTATAGGAATAGAATCATTAGTGAGCATAAATACAATTATAATCATCAAATCATTCTTATAATGAAAAATCTGAAGTTCTATGAATGTTCGACATTGAATTATAAAACGTTATATGATGGAGTATTATTTAGCCATGTAAATGATACTATAGAGGATTCATATATGAATATATCCTACACAAATGCACTGAAATAACACATAGAAAAACCATGAATATATGTACACGCAATCCAAATATATATATACACACACACCCCAGTATAACCAAATACACTTATGCATTTAAATACTGCTTCATACAGTAGATACAGTAACACACACGTACATATACACAAATACACATATCAAAATGTTAACAGTGATTATTTCTAAAATTTGGGCAACAAATGATTTTTACTTTCTTCTTAACATTTTACTGCATTTTTCAAATGTTTTAAAATAAATTGTATCACTTTGTGTAAATCAAGAGGAGGGGTATTTAAAAGTAGGGTCAGTAATAAATAAAAATAATTAGAGTCTTTTAAGAAAAATATTTAACTGGTATAACACTGCTCAAACTTTAGCTGCCTCCTTAAGATCATCAGTTTTTTTTTTCTTTCTTCAACTTCCTTGGGTGCTCTTAAGAATAACGCCAAACCCAACTCTCCCAATAAGAAGTTCAATGTTGAACTATTCTTGAATCATTCAGGTTTGCCAATGTTCTGCAGAAAATGGTTCTATCAGAAATACTAATGTGTTCATACCTGCTTAGCTTTCCTGCCATTCTTCACTGATTTTAAGACTCCAAACAAATTGTTCGTTGTGAAATTGTAATTGGTGTGCAGCATCTAGAAATGTTGTCAAATCCAAGTTGAATAGCTTTCGGTAAAGCCTGCGTGGGGCAACGACCAGGAAGGTGGACCCTTGGTGAATGAATGGGGAAGAGCTGCATTAGGGAAAGAAGTGTGTGCAAAGTCCTCTTTGGTAGGAAGGTCACATTTATGCTCATCAGGTTTAAACACACACAAACAGGCACATTGTCCTTATGTGACTGATCAAAAAAATGGATGATTTAATTGGAGTTTTCCCCTCAGAAAGAATTGCTTTGAAAATGAAAAACTTGAACTTGAATTCCCTAACTGCAACCACAGGCAGCAAGGACCCAGATGTATCTGTGTATGTCTATGTATGCATTAAATCTTAATTTTCCTATAGCAGAGCAATACACACTGTGAGAGCGCGGCTGGGCACTTGTCCCTGGGAAGTCACAGCGGTGAAAAGCAGCTCTGTTTCTGCTGGAAGAGCAAAGAAGGAAGAGGCTAATAGCCAGGGAAATAGGCCAGACTCTGGGTACTAAACCCAAAGAAAGCACAAACACATGTCACCCTGAAAATAGCACTGGCTTGGACAAATGGTGGACGGGAAGAGCCTGTTGAGAAAGAAGTTGCTGAGCACATTTTAATTCTCTTCAACCATTTGACTTCTGCCATGATTATGAAAACCACAACAAAGGGAGAAAGGCCCACTTGCTGTGGAAGAGAGCTGATGCAAAGAAGGTGACCCCTGGATGAAAGCTGTGCTACTGAACATACAGCGGTCTTCACCTGTCATCCTTCCACAGGTCAAATGAGGCACCCCTGCCACCTAACACTCGAGTTCAACATTTTTATAAGAGAAAGACTCCTGGATCGTTCAGTTGTGAAAATAAGCAGATGCCCCACCCACTGTCCCGTGGGTGATACAGCTATGTTCACTAATCAAGTGACATAAAAGCCTACATCACCCTGGGGTTCTGGTCCAGGAGGTCATGGGGTCTGGCCCAAAGAGCCGCTTGCTTCTGATGACTGATCCCCACTTTGAATAGTGCTGGTTTCATTCAGCATGGTGCTGCTGTTCTTCCCTCAACCTACTCTCCTGCAGGCTACTTACTTGTGCCCAAGAAACCTTAAAAAGGCATGAGTTTGACCGTAAAATGAACAAAGTGCATCCCAAGCCCTTGATCAGATGGTTCCTGACCACTGTTTACCAATAATCTCTGATGTGAGGAGGAAGGAGCTGCACATTTTATAATAGGTTTGTGTTAGAATATCAAGTTCTTATCAAGAAGTCATGAAGTTTTTAATTCGAAGTAGAGGAAAACTCATCTCTAAAATAGTAGAAAAAGATTAATAAAATGTAAAAGTCCTTAATCACTCTAAGCTCTGAGCCTATTATTTTCACTTGGACATTCTTAAAGCAACTTCACCACCAAATCAAATTTTCGCATTTGAGAGGAGTAGATAAAGTAATGCATTCATCAGCAAGAGATAAGCATATCACAGGGAACAAAGCAGAACTAGTCATTCTCTTGGGGTCATTCAACCTATGTTCTGTAACCCAGAGTGTGTACTGCCATTTGAATGTATGTCATATCCATTATGGAATGAGGCAGGAAGGTTTAGCTGTTTCTTCAGAATTCACTGTTCTATAGTGATTATGCTAGAAAGTTGCAATTCAGCCTTCCATGACTTTTATCATATTAATGGGCATTATATTCTCACAACGATATTGGATTAGACAGTTTGTGTTTAAATCCCAAGCCACCTTTTACATTTTTCACAAACACAACATATACACAGAACAGGGTTGACATTCTCGACAATGCTTTCAGTTGCTAAGCTAATCGTTTTTCAATGGTATGCCTGCTATAGTTCCCCAAATTCTTAGAAATCATATATTAAATCATATATTTCAGAATATAAATTTTTTCAACCAATTCTGGGGAAATACATGTCTTCAAATTCTTGCCTTACTCTTTCCCATACATGCCCTTGCAAGGGCATTATCACTTTCATGATTAATTTGCATCAACAGATCCCTCTTTGGGTCAGTCTTTTTTCTTCCCAGATAGCATCATCATGATTGTCTCACAGAGGGGCACAATGACATAAGCATGCATGCATGCTCCTGTGTCCGTGGTTAAATCTCCCCATGAGTTCACATGCTTATTCATGGATAATCATGATTCACTGGCTAACAAACTTCCAAAAATCACAATTTTGAGATATATGGTGAATAGGAATTGAGGAGGGCACACTGTAAAAGACTATCTCCCTACCTTCTCTGATATAACCCTTGTACTCACTTGGTGACTTCATTTTAAAAAAATTCATTCATCTGGATTTCTAAACAACAGCCTATGTATTTCTATATGTATTTGTAATATTAAGTCCAAACTCTTAAACTTCAGCCTACCAAGTCATACCATTTTTTAATTTGTTTAGAAAATATAATACAGCTATAACACAGTAAGGGAAAAACAGCTTTTAGATATCACTAGCAATCTGATCTTTCCAATTAAATATTTTACTTTTGCATATTTTCTTCCAGTTCTGTACCACTGTATGTCATATACATATAAATACATGTGTGCATGTACACAGGATATTTTAACAGTAAATAATATGTACACTGTCATATACTTATGCAGTTTATATGCAAATATGTTTACTACGGGCATAAACATATGTACTTTATAGTTTTCTTATTAGAAACATAAACATTATTCATGTGTTCATTTAGTATTTAATACATGGGTATTTACCAATTATTTCTCTCATTACTGTAACCTGCAATTGCCACTTACCTTGACTTAATCACTCAAACTTTCTTAACTTCAATTTCTTCCCTGAGGGGAAAAAATGTGAATAATGATATCATTCTACCTGCTTCCCTGCAATATCAGGAGCCCTTTAGAGAATCAGTGTGAAAATGCACTGTGAAAACAATAACTCCATACCAATGCAAACCAACCAAAATGAGAATACCGAAATGATCCATAAAGAATTTTCAATATGAATTGTAAGGAAGCTCAATGAAATACAAGAGAAAATAGAAACCCAAAGAAACCATAAAAACAATGCAGGAAATGAATTAAAAACTCACTAAAGAAATTGAATTATTAAAAAAAAGTCAAGCAGAGCTTCTGGAAATGAAAAATTCATTCAAGGAAATACAAAACACAGTGGAAAGCCTTAAGAATAGGCTAGATCAGGCAGAGGAAAAACTCAAGAGCTAGAAAACAATACCTTTGAATTAAACCAGTGAGTCGAAGAAAGAACGGAGAAATAAGAGGAATGAAAAAAACTTACAAGAAATATAAGATTATGTAAAGAAGCCTAACTTAAGAACCACAGACATCCCTGAGGGTGAAGAAGAAAATATACGAGGGCTGGAAAACCTATGTGAGGGAATACTGAAGGAAAATTTCCCAGGTCTTGCTAGATATCTGGATATCCAAGTATTATAAGTGCAACAGACTCCTGGGAGATTCATTGCCTAGAGGCTATTACCATGACACACAGTCATCAGAGTGGCCAAAATTAACACGAAAGAGGAATTCCTATGAATCATAGGTGAAAGCATCAGGTAATTTACAAAGGAATACCCAAACGTTCCTTCTTCAGCGTAACTGAGTTGGTAAACGGTTTAACAATACATCCATCCAGTGTTCAAGCTGGAAGTCTGAGACTCAGCTTAAACTATTGCCTCTCCCTCACTTCTCAAATCCAATCAGAACCAGCTCATACAGTATCTAAAAACTGTTCTCCATCATTTCTATAACCAAATTAGTCCACCTCAATACTATCACTTGCTAGAAAGATTACAAGAGCTTTCGAATTAGTCTCCTTGCTTGCACACTTCACTGTGTGTGGTTTTACACACAGCAAGCAAAGTGATTTTTGTAAACAGAATCTGATTGGGTTATTTCCCTTGATTAAACCCTGCAATGGATTCTCACTGGGCTTAGGTCCCTAAGAGAAGGGCTTCATTATCTGAGAACTGACTGTTTCTCTTCCTCTTACATCATTCTCCCTCATACTATGTCCTGCACACTGGTCTCATTTCAGTTTCTCAAGGGCACCAAGCTGTTTCCATTTCGGGGACTTTGCACAGAAACTACAGCTGTCTGAACATACATCTGCGCTCTTGGGAGCTGGCCACCTCCTGCTTAGACTTTAGGTTCTAATTCAAATATCCTTTGTTAAGTAGCTTTTCTTCGATGCACTAATATTAACTGACACTTATCACAGTTTTTATCTTTATGTTTCTTTGTATGAACATCTGTTGGCTTTTCCCCTTCTGAACTAAGTTTTGGAAAGTCAAGGACCACGTCTATTTTCAATACACTTGACCTCAGGGCTGGCTCATCGTAAGTGCTCAAGCACTATTTTATAGCATCTTCCATAAATGGTTAATTTATTTTAAAAGTATAAAGTCAAAAAGACTGCAAGGAACTAGCCCAAAGGCAATCTATGGGGCTCTTACCGGCAAGAAGCCCTTGGAAAATGGCTCTTCTCACCCAGCCCCTTCTAAACTCCACAGGTCAAGGGCACTGCAGGATTCTTGATGACTTGTGCAAACTCAGCTCAGGGGAGCCAGACCTCCTTCTTCCCTTGGCTCCACATGCAAATAATATGAACATTTTCTTATTAAAAAGGAAAAGAACATCTAAGATATTTTATTTTGAGTATTTGTTCAGTGAAGAGAAGTTTACACAGCTTGTGGAGAATTATTCAGCAGGAAATTAAATCTCTGTAATTCTGAATTTTCACTTTGCTTTCAATTGGCAAAGTTTTCTGGCAAACCACTCTCCCCTCTAGAACATTCATAATACCACATCCGCCACCAAAATGTGCTTTCTGAGCCAAATCACAAAACAGGTTAAACAAGATGACTCTCTGGAGGTCTGAGATACCAGGTCTTAGATAGGCTATGAACACACCACCTGGGCATGCCGATATGGCCAGCAGTTGAGTTGTGCATAGTAATTTGAAGCTTACAAAGTACTCAAAATAGGATAATGGATTAACAAAGAAAATATTCTCTTATATGATCTATGTGAATATATTATCCCAGTTTGAGCTTCCCAACAATTTTATGAGATTAATCTTGAAACTCTATTTACCAGTGAAACAACTGAGCAGCTCAGAGAGGCTTAAATGACTTGCTGAAGGTCACACAACTAGTGCCCCAAATGCAGAACTCAAAATTTAAGCTTTTAACAAATATTTTAAAAATTATTCCATGCTACTTTTCTTCAGCAAGAATCTGATTTTTTGGCTATTTTATTTAGGGAACAGAACCAACTTTATCTAGAAGCAAATAACTGCAGTAGGGAGTGGATTTACATGTTAAACAAACAACTAGACCCTTTATTTACTAAGGGGAGCCAGATTAATTTTCATCCTTTTACTTTGCTCTGCTTAACAAGGAAAGGGCAATGATTTTTATCTCAACTGGACCAGAAGACTTTAAAGGACTTTTGTAGAGGGAATATGAAAAAATTTGGACAATAATTTACCATATTTTTCTATCTAAGGCACCACA
>CAUYSK010034685.1:0-50886 GCA_963575035.1 Avahi laniger
ATTTTCTAAAGTACATGATAGACATCACACGTGTTTTCTCTGTTACCGCTTTGCAATACCTTTACCGTTTGTGCTCCATGGCCTTCTGTCATAGACCAGGGTGGAATTTCCATGGAAGTTTTGAAAGAGGAGGGGGATAAAGGAAGTGAGCAACCAAGTGACTACTTACTCTGTGAGACAGGAACTGTGGGTCCTGTTCACCCGCGTGTACCCCATGCTCATCCAGTGGCCAGCACATAGTGAAAGGTCAGTAGCTGTGTGGATTGTTGAGGGTGTGTTAGAGATAGTAAGTAAGCACTCACACGAGACAGAGACCCCAACATTAATTACCATCTGTAGCTCAAGTCCAGTTCTCTGGGAATTTTTTTAGGGCAGGATATACTGGAGGCCTTAGTCCTCTATAGTTGAGCCTAATTTAAGTCTCTGTCTGAAAACTCACATAGTCATAGCCATAGCCTTACCACAGATACAGCCGTAGCCATAGCCATAGATAAAGACACATACATAGCCATAGCTGTAGCCATAGACATAGCCATAGGCATAAACATGGACAAAGACAGAGATATCGCCATAGACTTAGCCAAGACATAATCATAAAAATAGACAGAGATATAGCCATAGCCTTACCATAGATGTAGCCATGGATACAGCCATAGACACAGATGTAAACACAGCCATAACCATAGCTATCACCATAGACATAGCCGTAGGCATAAACATAGGCATAGACATAGGTATCACCATAGACTTAGCCAAGCCACAGCCATAAACATAAACACAGCCATAATCATAGCTGTAGCCATAGACATAGCCATAGGCACAAACATAGATATAGACATAGACGTCACTATAGACTTAGCCAAGCCACAGCCATAGATGTAGATACAGCCATGCCATAACCATGGACAGAGCCACAGACATAGATACAGCCAGAACTCTAGCCATAGACACAGACATATACATACTCATGTCAATAGTCCTTTGTCTTCCACGGGTGCTATGTAAACAAAAGAAATATGGAAACGGAACATTCTACTCACTAAGGGCATTTTTGTCACATTTCCAGCATTCTCCTCCCCCCCCCCCGCCATGTGTGTGCACCATGGCATCATAGTGCCCTGGATGCTGGCTGGGGAGTAGTGACTATCCTCTTCAGCACGCAGATGGGCCGATGTACGTTATCCTGGATTCTGGAAGTCGTATTTGGTACTGAGACCACTTCAGTGGTTCATGTCGTGCGAGGAATTAAGATATTCATAGAATCATGCTGAAAAGAACTCAGTCGTCATGTATATGATGTTGCATTGGGTTTCAGAACATTTTCTCATTGATGTGTTGCTTTTGTATCTCAAAGTACATCACTGATGTACAAATCTATTCCTTCACAGCCACTTATCTCAAACCGTACCCAACTCTGTTAGGCTCTCCAATTTGGCCAGTCTTGGGCTATGACCTGGGATGTGCAGCCTTTGCAACTCACAGCTGGCTAAAACATTACAGCTTTTGAAGGAGTTCTTCGTGACAACTTTATTCGTGGCATTGACAAGATGGAGAATTCCCCGATCTCACGCACATTCGTATGATGCATTTCTTTAGTATTCAATGCTTTACGTTTTTGTCACCAACTTAAATAATATTTTACAACTATCCAGTAACACATAATCCTGAAAGAAATCTCTTACCACTTTTTCCTTCCTTTCCAAAGAAGCAAGTTTCCACTGTAGCAAACCATCTCTCTGTGGCAAACTTGATTCAAAGATTTGATCGCTGACTTCACAGTGGCAACCAGAAAAGAAAAATTTCTCTCATTGCAGTGAAATAGCCACAGAAGCCTGTGATGACGTGAAACGTGATTTTAGACATGATTCTTAAATTCTCTACTTGGGTCAGAGCAAGCCCCTTAGCCCAGGTCCAGCAGCCGGGACTATATCGTGAGTTTGGCTTTGCTTTCTGATCGGAAGGAGCAGAAGAAAGATGAGAAAACAAATGATAGGATTAAGAAAGGGGAAAATGAGATAAGATGGAAGAGAAAAACGCAGATCATGAAGATAAAGGAAGAACAATAATATAGGAGATACATGTTATAAAACCTTAAGAAGGCTGTGTGTGAGGCTTGTGAGGTATTTATAAGGGCCGAAAGACCCTGAGGCAGAAGTAGCCGACCTCTGTCAGCGTGGCAGCTGAGGGGAGTGAGGGCTTGAAGAATATAAGGGTAAAAGTTCCCAGAAAAAACGACGAAAAGCTCCTCAGAAGCCACATCAAGGCGAGTGAGTATTGCTCTTCTAATTCTATTCATTCGGGGATAAATGTCTATGCAAGAGATTCTCAACCTTGGCACTTTTGACATTCTGAGCCAGCTAATTCTTTGTCGTGGGAGACTGTCCTGCGTACTGTAGAATATTTAGAAACATCCCAGTCTCCGCCCACTACTGAGGGCCAGTAACCACCCCCTGCCCCTGGTGGTGGCGACCAGAAGTGTCTCCAGACATTGCCAAATGTGAATCAACACCCCTCATGCAGCGGCAGTTGGCAATCGCTGGCCTACAGGATAAGGAGTGGGGTTGGGAACAGACACAGGACAGGAATTCCTGCTTTCCTCCTCAATCGCACCGCTGCGTGGACACCTGGCAGTAGGGGTGAGAAATGCATCAAGAGGTTACCTTGATGGGAATGAATTTTAACTTGGCTTTGAACAGCTCTGCTTCCTCATCTTCCCATCGCCCCTCCCCACTACCACATTCTTCCCCTTCACCGAACCTGCTCCGGTGGCTGTGTGAGTCCTCCAGACTAAATTCATTCGTCTCTGACAATCACCCCTTTTATTCCCCGTGGAGGCGGAGGGTGGGCTGTCCTGTCCTGTCGTGAAAGGCTTCTTTCGGTTTCCTGTGATCTCCCTGGGTATATATTAATAGATTGCAAAACTCAGATATAGACAAGGAGCTTAGACAATAGGCAGCCTCATTAGTAAACCCTTTGAAGTGTGCAAATAAGTTCATGGCAGACGCCTCTTCTTTTCCTCTCTCCCTCCCTCTTTCTTCCCATCCTTCATTCCAGGTGCCAGTGGTGGGAACTGGCAAGGCAAGGAAAGCAAAGGATGAGGCTTTACCCGAGACGTGGAGGAGGCTGCCTATGCGTCCTCTTCTCTCTGGGCAAGGGGCCCAGGGAGGCAGCAGCCTGCACCGTCACCTGTGGTCTTGGCCTGAGAGTGGGGGAGGCTCTTGGAGAGCAGACCTCGAGTTACCGTGGGAGGCGGCGAGGGCTCGGTGCAGGGGTGTGGGAGACAGGCAGTCTGGAAGGAATGATCAGCCTTTGACATAAAACTATTGCCTGAGATGTCGGAAGGGAAAACTCTATTCCAATCTTCTTTTAATACTTGGGTGAGAAAAGTCCATTTAAGATCTCCAGCCCCTACCATTTCTCTCCATAGTTGAGAATCTGCCCCTGCTCCTGGCCAGACATGCCCTACCAGAGGGACAGGACCTGCTTATCACCTCAGGGACTCCCATCTTGGTGTCATTGCTCTGGAGAACAGAACAGCCTACAGGTGCATTTTGATATTGAATAAATGCATGGAGGCTGCTTCTTTGACCTTACCTTATTGAACATGGGAAGGCAGGTGGTTACTCGAAAAGATGTAAGACCAATATGGGAACAAGTGAACCCCAGGAATTCTACTGTCACCTGGAGAAGATCAGTGAAGGCAGGATTTCTGAAACAACACCGTGACAGCTTTGAAAATCAAAGGTGAAGTAGGACTTCCTGAGACGTCACGACGAGGATTGCAACATCTAGGCAGATCCCTCTTCATGGAGGTCTTTGGGAGGCCACGTCTGAAGTATCTTCACATCTTTATTCCTTGCACTTTGTAGAGCAGGTGTTCTTGCTAGAGGAAAGCACGCCTTTTGCCAACACCATTTTGAGTGTCCATGATGCACTCCAGGGAGGCTTTGGGTAAGCGACCTCACTCGGGTCATTCAGAAAGTCACAGCCATCTGGAAGCAGGAGACTCCTCCACAGCCCTAGTGTCCTCGCCCGATGTCTTGGAGGTGGTAAGTGCTGCAAAGACAGCGTGCCCGCCTATGGCGTTGGCAGCGCCGGGGGACACAGCCGCACGCAGGATGAGCACAGGGTCAGCGTGCCGTCCACGCCCCGCTCCCGGGGCTGCGAGAGAGCCTGTTCTCAAACTGCAATGTGCATTATACTCACCTAGGGGGTTTTCAAAGTACTGATGCCTTGGTTCTGACCCCAGAGATCCTTTTTTTTTTTTTTTAATTGGTTTGAGTGTGGCCAAAAATCTGGAGATTTAAAATCTCCTCAGATAGTGACATTGTGTAGCTCAGCTTGAAAACCTGCTCTTGGGTCTTCCTGTTAGTGCCCTTTCACAGGTAAGCACCAGCTCCCTGGGCTGTCTCAGCTTTCCTGTGCTGCACACAGGTCTTCCCTGAAGTCCTACCCTGCAGCAGCCCTTGAAACGCTCCCTGCACCCAGCGCCGTCTGTCAGCACGCCACGCCTCCTCCCACCAGGTAAGGGACCACGCACAGCAGTAAACCCGCGGTGACTTGATTGCTTTCTGCAATGTGGACATGTAGGCTCAAGGGCGGAGCTAGCAATTTAAAGAATTAAAAGGTAGGCTGCCACCCAACTCGGCCTGGAGTCAGGTAAGACGCACAGAAACCAGACCCTGGTTCCAGCACTGAGACACCTGGCCACCACAGCGTCAGCCGCCCCAGCTCTTGCCAGCTGCCTCCTCTTCCTAAGTGGATAAGAGGAGATTCAGATTGCTCCTGGAACTGCTGTAAATGCTAGGTTTTGGCAAGGTGCGCCTGCCATTTGTCATCAGAAAATGCTAGTCTTGCTAGCAAGGGCGTTAAAAATCTCCTGGTGGTTTGTTTCTGGGTTTTTTGGCTTATTTGTTTAAGCAAGATGGAGATTTTTTAATGCCTGTTCTTCTCTCCTGTGGGTCTGGGACATGTGGATGCCTTCGAAGAGCCCACACATTATCACTGCAGTATACGTGCTGCTTAAAATATGCTCTGCCATGTGTTGACACCTGTCCATGTGTCCTGCAAGCGCTTTACATACAGGTGTGAATGACACAGATAGAACACGCTGGAGGAAGAGTCCCGTTTGCTGTCATAATCTATACTGGGTTTCCTTCCACCTCCGACAGTCTGTGATTCCAGATCCAAGGAGGAAGACGCTGCGGGGTGAGCTCCCAGCACGCAGGCCAGCAGACGGCGAATATCGCCTCTTGGCTTACATAATAAAGTGTCAAAGTGTTTCCCAGGGTGAGCCAGTTGACCAGGGGACACAAAGGAGGTAAAACTTAGAGCCTTTGGAACCCTGAGCACTGTGAGTCGGAATGTAAAACGGCGCAGCTGCCGTGGAGAACAGCGTGGCGCGTGCACAGAAATGAACGCGGCATCCCGTGAGGGCCAGCACCACCCCTGCCGGGTGTGCGCCTGAGAGAGTCGAAAGCTAGGACTCAAACAGATGCTTGGACACCCGTGTCCACAGAAGCACTGTTCACGCCGGCGAAAAGGCGGAAACGGCCCATGCATCCATCGGCGGATGAGTGGATAAACAGAATGTGCTGGATATATACACTCTGGAATGTTATTCGGCCTTAAAAAGAAAGGAAATTCTGACACGCGCTACAACATGAATGAACTTTGAGGGCATTGTGTTACATGAAATAAGCCAGACACAAAAGAGCGAGTACTCGGTGATTCCACTCACATCCCGTTCCCAGAGTCGTCAAAATGAAAGAGACGGGAAATAGGATGCGGTTGCTTGAGGCTGAGGGGAGGGCAGTGGGAAGTCTCTGGTTAAAAGGACAGAGTTTCAGTTTTGCAAGACGAAGAGGTTCTGGAGGTGGATGGTGGCGATGTCTGCACAGCAACGTGAAGGTGCTTAACGCCACTGAACTGCCCACTTAAAAATGGTTAAAGTGGTGAATTTACGATACACATATTTTACCACAATTAGAAAAACTGAAAACCTAACATCTGGCTTTTTTGTATCCTACACAGAAAACAACGCGAAACCTGCTCACTACAACTGAGAGTCACTTTCGTATGATGCGGGTGAGTGGCTCCGAGAGCTCTGGGAGGGGTGTCAGGCTGCGCGGGGGCTGCCTGCGGTCGGGCCTCGCAGAGGAGGCCGGTTTCGAGGCGAGAGGGACCCGGGACTCAGTCACAGCAGAAAGAATTCGATTTTCTTCATGGCTCCTTAGTGAAATGAGTATTGGATAAACTATTAATGGTTTCTCTTCGTTAGTTTTTTCCACTTTACTATTCACTGGGGACACACTTCTATTTTGTTCCCCCAGAGAACCCAGATGCACAAAAGGCTAATGGCAAAGAGCTTCCCTGCAGTTCCAGGAAGGCAGTGTGTGGTGAGAAGGGCAGCGGAGAATCGAAGACAACACGGAGGTTTGAATAGTTGTCTTTTTATTTTGAAATAATTTCAAACTTACAGAAAAGTTGTAAGAGTGGTACAAAGAACTCCATATACCTTTTATCTACTTTCTTCAATTGTTATTTTGCCACACTTGCTGTACATTTTTCTCTTTTATAAATCTATATGTGCACACACACACACACACACACACACACTTTTGACCCCTAAACACGAATTTCCTAAAGGTAAAGAAGAGTCTTTTCTATAACCACAATGAAACCACCCAAATAGAGATGTTAACATTAACAACGTGAATGTACTTAACACCACCAAACTGTACACTTAGAAAGGATTGAGATGGTAAATTCTATGTTATGCATTTTAACTGCAATAAAATGTTAACAAAAAGAAAAAACATTAACATTAATATAGTACTATCCTCTAATTCACTGAACCTATTCAACTCTATTTACCCCAGTAATATTCTTTAGAGTGTGGGAGTGAAGAGAAACTTCCTCTTTGCCCCAGATGGTACACTGAGAGATCAACTCACAATAAGGCAGATTGATAAGAGAAAGAGATTACAAATTTATTGACCAAGCTTAGGGGGAGAATCACAGAGTGATTACTCAACATGCCGATGGGGTCCAGAAGTTTATAGACCCTCATTTTAGTGGGGAGAAAGAGATGAGGAATGTGGGTAATTCTGTTGAGTGGCGGTAAATAGTTATTAGGGAGGATGAGTAGATACTTGGGTGGATGAATGGGTGGGGGAAACAGATTGACTTGTAAATGATTCTCTTTGGAAATTAAATTAACCCGAGAGACAGGCATTATCTTTAACATGGGTTGGGCCAGATCTGGTTGTATTCTTGATCTTCTTTCCCATAATATGTTGAGATAACAGGAAGGAGAAAGAAAGATAATTGTTCTTTTTGATGGGTCTGGTTTTTCTAAAGATAAAGGGAAAACCCCTCCAGCCCCTGTTGATTGCTTAGGACTTTTCATTCAAAATATCCTTTATACCAGGGAGTCATATTTTGGAGTGAAATTTCCTGAGCTCCTTCAACAGCAACATAAATATATTCAAACATATGCATATAAAATATACACTCTCTGTTACTGCATATCACTGTGTATACACAGTGGTCCGGGATGTCATTGGAGACCACGCGTCACACGTGGCTGTCTCTCCCTCCCTTGTCTTGGGAAGAGGTGTCTTTCCTTGCTGAAGAAACAACATTGACCTCGATGTTGCTGAAGAGAACAACCAGGAAAGTGTCCCCCAGCTGGTCTGCCTGGCACCGTCCTGGGGTTAGACTGAGGTTATGCATGTGGGCAGGAAACCCACCGAAATGGATGCTTACTCTATTCAGTGGGTTATAATCTGTTGCTATCATTTATTTTGAGGCTCCAATTCTCCAAGATCTGGTCAGTGCGAGTCCTTCTGTCTGGCTCCTGTGCCCTTTCCACACGCCTCCATCTTTCTTGGACGCATCCGTCCTCACTTGCTGGTAGAAGATATTCTAGGCTCACCCTGGACTCACCCTGTCTCAGCCTGGAGTCAGCCACTTCTCCAAGAAGCCCTGGATCTTTTTAGTGGAGAATGTTTTTTAGAAGCTGACATCTGGGGGCTGGATATACTCACCGCGATTGCTGCATGCATCCATCTAGGTCTAGACAGTATGGGTACGCACGCGTATTCCTCCCCGACACACAGGTGCGAGTGTGTGTGCGTCATCTCCAACTACACACACCAAAACCCCTGAGTTCGCAGAGATGCCTCCCGTCGGCCCAGCAGTGCCGGGCTGATTCTGCTCCCACCTTCCACACTTTCACAGCTTACTCAGGGGCAGGCAGCCTGACTCCCTTGTCCTCAGCATATTCGCTCGTTTTCTCAGTTCCTTGCACGTAACCAGTCTCCACATCGGTCACCCCCTCTGTTCCCTGTGTCAGCCTCTCCTCAGCCTGGACCGGCGGGGGTCTCCTCCCTGACCCCAGCCCCACCTGCTGGCTGCCTCCGGAGTCCCCTCCTTGGCCCTAATCCTGCCAGCCTCTTCCTGGGCCCCACACTGCCTGCTTTCTTGGCCTCCTCCAATACATATTTTTTAAACAAAATAAAGAAAAATATGAAAGCAAAGGGAAGGGTAAAATTTTAATTTGAACACTACTATGCTGACCCTTGAACAACCGCATGGGTCCACTTATACACGGACGTTCTTTCACCTCTGCCGCCCCTGAGACAAGACCAACCCCTCCCCTTCCTCCTCCTCCTTATGATTTTCTTGATAACATTGACTTTTCTTTAGCTTATTTTATTATAAGAATAGAATATATAATACATATAACAAAATATGTGTTAACTGACTGCTTATCTTGTTAGTAAGGCTTCTGGTCAACAGCAGGCCACAGTAGTTGAGTTTTGGAGGAGTCAAAAGTTATACGTGGATGTTCAGTTGTGAGGGGAACAGCACCCCTAACCCCCGCATTGTTCGAGGGTCAACTGTTCTATGCTTCTGGAATACTTTTCTCTCCAGTTTGTGGTTATCAAAAGTATGTAGGAAAAAAAGCGGTCTCCACATCTGGAGAGTTCAGAGGATTGGGGTGGGGCAGACGTGGAAATCGGAAACTGCTCCCCAAGGGACGGCGGGGCACCCCCCACCTCCAGCTGAAAACACCTTCTCTAGATACAATTAGTCTTCTCCGCAGTTTCTCGCCTACCACTGAAACTAAAATAAATGGAATTTGTACTTTTTGGATTCTGTGACAATGACTGTAAAATTTCTTATAGATTTAATGTTAGCTTTTCAGGAGAAAAAATTCCCTTTACCTTAAATGTATATATTAGACAGGGTAGACCAGGCTATGCTGCAGTAACAAATAAAGCCCACAAATCTTATTTCTCATCATTACGATCACAGGAGCACAGGGCTCCACGGTCAGGGGACGAGGCGGTGAAGGAACCTCACCAGCTTTCAATGCCTCAGCCTGAAGGTGTCAGATGACACTTTCGATCCTATTTCCCGGATCCAGAAACACTGCAGAAGTGGCCGGGAAAGGGAGAGATGCACCTGTGATCTCTCCAGACTCTATAATTTCCTACTTACAAATATGTCAAAACGAAGGGGCTTGGAATTAAAGAAATGTGTTTTAGCAATAACGAAAACACTTTACATTACTTAAAGAGAACTCATAAACATCAGCTCCCATTAGAAATTTAGCAGAATTATGTTGCATTTTTAAACTTGGAAACTATTATTTTTTTTTAATTTTGGACATATTTTACATTGTTTTATTTTCCTTCACCACCATCTGCTGCTACGTTGATAAACTCATGCTCACCACATCCATAAACTGGACTTTTTCTTAAGAATCTAGTGTTTGTGGTGAGTTATGTTTGCTGAAATCTCTTCTTCTTGCAAGCGAACTTTTCTCCCCTGCAGGCATTCGGAGCTACGCAAGATCGGTTTCTAAGACCCTTTGCACTTTGTGTCCAGCACACTGTGTCATAATACTCCCTTTTAAAGAGCTTGCCTTTTACAGTGGACATAGAATGGATCTAATTTTAATGGAATTTGAGAAGCAAATGTAGGGATTCAGCTAGAAATTGTCATGAGGTCACTCTTAAGAAATCAACAAGCAGCTCAAGCCCAAATGTGCTTTCTGATAAGAAGCGTTCTGAGTTACAAACCACGTCCCTCCCTGGTGTGTGACCTCTCTATGCACCAGCCTCTGAAGGCCTGAGTCACTGCCTGGGCAACTCTCAGAGAACGCCATGTAGACACAGAGAACAGATAATACACTTTTATAAGTCAGTGAATCAATGTCAAATGTAGCTGAGGGCATGTCAGGGCTGTAGGAACAGTGTAAAATTATATAGGGTGTGAACCAGGCACAGAACAATAGAAAGAGAGGTCATGTGTTTTCATATCGGTGATTAATATGAAGAACGCAGGCTTTATTTATCCTGGGGACATGCCAGCGCGTGGGCAGTATGTGGGCGCGTGAGGCCCTGTGTGTTGGAAACCAGCATGGAGGGTAAGTGTGTAGGAATAACCTTCCTTTGACCAAGGAAGGCAGCTGCCTGTACGAAAGCCAGTGCATTGTGCTTCTCTGCTTTACTTCTTCCTTTTGGGAGGGTCACCAGGGTGGAAAAAGAATGACCGGCTGGATCGAGCGTTACCAACATGGCCTCCAACACCCATGAGCGAGAACTCCCCCATTCAGAGCGCCAAAGGCAGGGGGAAGATTTGGCACAAACTCTTTTTTCAGCAACGCCAGTGACCCTGGGGAAGCCCCGTGAGGCAAACAAGGGAGACCCCATCCTCAGAGCCAGTGTCTATATTGTCCTTCACAAAACACATTTGTATCTACTATACTATCTCAGAAATTCCTCTCCACGGCCTCGTAAGGGACAGAAGCCAAGTGTTCTCACCCCTACCAGATAAAGAAAGAAACACACAGAAAATTAAGGGATCAGACAGCCAGTGGAGGCCGGGCCTTGCAGCCAGGTCTTCAAAGCCATTGCACCGTGCCAGGTCTCCATGCTCGGGTTTTCTCACCCTGCGACAAGTATCACAAAATCGAACACCTCCGGGATCCAGGCAGGGAGGACACACAGGGAGGCTGGTTGGAAGCTGGTGAGGAAGGTCTGAGGGAAGGGAGAGAGCCCATGACAGCTCTGAGATGCCCGTGTGCACCCAGCTCCCGGGGGCCCAGGCTCTGTGCGACGCAGGCCCAGAGCTGTGGTACCTTCAGCCTTCAGGGGAAGCCGGAAGCCCAAATTTCAAAGGCTGTCTATTTGCAAGTGTCTGCATCAGCTGCTAATTGGATTTGTTCTTTAAATCACACACCCACGAACTGAATTTGGTTTACAGGTTGCATCTTCTGCCTTGTGGTAACTTCTCTGAGCACAGTGTCAGACCAAGGATGAAAAGACGGCGCAAACAGGGACAGGGACCCCAGAGGAACTAAAAAGCATGGACATGTCCTTTGGACAGGCAAGGGCTGGAATAAGGTCGAAACAAAGGACAGGCTCCAAATGGGAGTAACTGTCCCTCATCTTGTCCCTGTGGAAGAGGAGCCCAGAGGACGACCCCTCTTAAGAAGAGCCTGCTCCTCCGCTCGCCGATGGGCACAGCTGCTGAAGATGCAGGGAGGTAGACTGAGGAGGAGCTGCTGGGTGTGGCTGCGTAAACAGCCCTCAGAACTCTGCACATTCCAGACGCCAAGAAAAACAAGGCGGAACAGAGAGAAGATGGCGACACGCTGCAATAACCACAAAGTGCCGGACGTCTGTCGCACACCAGCTGCGCCTTGAGCGCTGCTCTGAGTCCCAGGCACGGATGAGGCCATGGACCCCTCGCGGGCCGTGGGGAACTGACCAGGACTGTGCCCATATTAGAGATGAGAAACAGTCACCAGTTGGCTAAGTAACTTGCCCAAGGTCACCTGCCCAGGTTATGGCACCCACTAGAGTCTGACTCGAAACACACGCTTTTAGCTACTTTGCTGTTCTACACCCTGATCTGAACGAAGAGAAAGTTCCCAAGACTGGGAGCGAAGGGGTCAGACGGAGAGAAGAGATCCCTTCTCCAGGAATTCCGGAGGGCCTTGTCTAGGTATCAGCCTCTCATCCCACTGGGTAAACAGGGTCTTGACCAGATAATCCACATCTACATCACTCACCAGGTCATTGGTGACTAATTTCAGAGACTTGCTAAATCTTCAACAAATTTAAATCATGATTCTTCACCTCAAGGAAATTGGGGAGATATGACTTACATCAAAGAAACAAGAGCAAGTAATAGAATTACTACTTCCTGGCCCGTCGCAGACAGATGGAGAAGTAGTGCGTCGCCCGGGTACACCAGCCCTGGTTTTTTACAAGGAGAGTTTAGGGACCAACTAACCCATTGCTCTTCTCAAAGAAATAGCGAAATGCTGGAGCTAAATTTCAGATTGAGCACCTTGCTTCCCTCCCTCGCCAGCCAGGGAGCACGGGAGTGCTGGAGACAGAGCGGGAGCTTGGGGGTAACCCTCCCTCTCCGCCGCACGCCCTCGCTGCTCCCGGCAAGGCCTCTGGCTCTCACGGCGCTTCCTGGCCTGCCCCCGCCCGTGACGCACCGGCTTTCAGGTGAAGTGAAGGTAACGCACTCTGCTCTCACCGCCAACATCGTGGGACTCATTTCAGATGGAATGGGTTAAACCAGCGGGCAAGGGGGACTTTCGAAGAAAATAAAATGTTCTAAAAAGATACTTCTTCAAGTTTCAAAATCACAAACTAAGAGAAAAAAACGTGTGAAGGTTGTCTGATGTGTCACAGCCATGTGGTTAGCTCGAAAAGCAGCAGCCCTGGGTGTGCCATCATCAGCAGTGCTCTATGACAATTCTGTAGCTGATAAATAACAATTTACAATGATCTATCCACTTTCGCTTACATAGCTGCCCTCTGAAATCTAACTGCACACTAGCCTTGTTATCCTAAAATGCACTGGACGGGGAACAGTGCAACGACAGCTCTTAAAGCAGCAAGTTAAAAGAACAAAGTTTCCCCTGTTGGTAAAGGAGCAAGCAGAGCGGCTCGCGAGCCCCGTCCAGGTGAGTCCTGAAGACGGTGCGACCTGGACACAGCCTGTCTCTCAGACCTTCTGTTTCTTTCATGCAAACTCAGCGAGAATAATGACACACACTTCACTCTGTTGTTGGGGTGGTTGGTTAGCAGGCAGGGAGTGAGAGTCCTTGGATACTTGAAATGCCATAAAATCTGAAGATATTAGAAAGACATCACCTAGAACTCGGAGTTTGCCCCTCACATTCATAATCTGCATAAGCAATTTCCCCTACTGTTGACTGGAATATTCCAAGATGCTGTTTGTATTGACTGGAGGCCTGGAACAGGAGCCGCAGATCCCCGGGATCCTACCCAGCGAGCACCCCTGCCTCCCCATGACGAAAACCACACACTCAACACACCAGCTCTGACCAGCAGCCACTGCCAGCCCCAGGTGGCTGAGTTGGGAGCACGTCCTCCCCCAGGAGGCGCGAGGCTGGTCGGAGCAACGTCAGCATCGGGCAGAACCTTCTTTACCAAAGCCAGAACTCCAAAAAGTGCATGGTGGTCAGCTTTTCATTGATGACAATAAGAACAGACACACGTGAGTTTCTGGAAAATGAAGCGCTTACTTAAGTAACCAACTTTAGAGAAACTCGACACTGGCCACCAGGTGCAAGTGAGCCTGCTGAGTGGGTGCGCGCGTGTGCGCGGCGACCTACCAAGTTATCAGCACGTCAGCGAGCAGACCTCCTTCTCCTGTCAGCGTTCAACAAATGGCGAAAGCCGAAAGAGTCATGGTGAAAAGACAACAGGAGCTGAAACCAACGCAAGCAAACAAAGGTTGACTCACTGATGAAAACCGTCTCCAAAGATAACATGCTTGAAAATATAAACCACTCAAGTTGATAGTGAAATCATCGGGAACACCAGAGCAACCTTTTTTGGAGAAGATATGATTTCCTAATTTTCTTTTTTTTTAAATTTTCCTGATACAATTCTGAAAAGTGCCTTACCAGGCATTGAGGGGTCACTAGTCACCCAACCGTCCCTTCTTTCTAAGGTCAACGTTCTCCTTACGGGAGACTGTTTTCCTTTTCTATTAAAAAAGGTCCACTCGATTCCCAGCCCAGGCTTCCGCAGAGGTTGCTGGTGTTCTGTGTCACTGCACAGACGTGGTTGGTGGCTGTGTCTGTTGTCCTAGATGTAAGAAACACACGCGTGTCGCCACGACGAAAGGGGATTTGAGGCTGTACTTACGCTAGAACAGACACCAGGAACCAAGGCAGCAGTTCCTCTCTCCTGCCCCCTCTGAGGCCCGCCAGGTCATCAGTGTGGTCTCGCTCTCTGTCTCTCTCTGACTCTCCCTCTCTCCCGGCCGTGGCCCACGTGCTCAGCAAATGCCTCCCAGTCACACAAGACCCCATCTTCTTCCTGCCCGGCCTGGGTCCAGCATCTCATCAAAGATGAACGAAGATGGTTTTACTGCACTTCCCAACATCCAGCAGATTAATTAAATTGGGTTAATTTCTAAAGATTTATCTAGTATTCTGCAGGGAATTTTTAAAATGCTTTATCCTGTTAAGGATTGTGAAGATGAAACTTTTTTCTCTTTATTTGGCTGATGTTCTTAGAGAGTAATGGTGATTCACCCAAAAAGGATCCACCCCCTGAAAGATCAAAATAATCTGATGTTCCCCAGATAATTGACCACCTCAATCTGTCCCCACAGTGAACTTGTTATTGATTCTGGTGTGCCTGGTGGGCCCCACTCCAGGGGTTAAATGAGAGATGCCGTTACGAGCTGCGTCATCCGTGTGCTGAGACGGCAGCAGCCTGCCTGCATCTCCCATTTTTCAGAAGTTCAATCGCCCACGACCCACCCAGAACCGGACTCCTCGACTGTGTGGCGTGTCTAGTGGTGGTCAGTGGCAGGGATGTCGGCCAATTCTCCATCCTGGGACCACGCCACAGAGCAGAGCTGAGCTTCCAAACACCTGCTTCGACCCGCACGGGCTTTGAACCTCCTGAGTTTGGAGTGAACTCGTCGTGGACCTCTTGATGCCTCACACTCTCCAGAGTCCCACCGAGGAGAGCCTGGGGTGGCCTTGTTATTTATCCTCTCTGCTTACCTCCCGAGGTGGGGCAGCCGTGCCTTCCAGGGCTCTGCTTATAAACCCTGAGTGCGATAGGCCGGGCGTTGGCTGGCGTTGGCAGGGCTTGTCTTCCCGGTGTTTCATGGCCGTCTGCTGTGGCTCCAGAGCGCAGCTCGTCTGTGACCTCCTTCAGCTCAGGCCCCCTTCCTTTTGGTCTGTCCTTGGGGTTGCATCTCCCCACACAGCCTACCAGACCAGATAAAATAGTCACCGCACCCTCTCCACCCCCATGCTTGAGTTTGTCCCTCGGATGCTTAGAGTGACCAGCCAGGACTGCCAGGCTTAGAGTGACTCACTTAGAGTGACCAGCCAGGACTGCGCCGGCTTAGCCCGGGGCGATGCAGCTTGTCTTGCCTCCTAGGAAGGCCCTCAGTCCGGGAACGCCAGCCTGCTTGGCCTCCCTTTTGCTGCCTGGCTCTTGGGCCCCTGGCTCCAGGAAGCAGCAAGCTAGGGAGGGGAGAGTTAGAGGGGACGAGAGCCAGAAAGAACACTGGGAACCAAAGGATCCTAATTGAAAAGGACTTTTCAGACACTAAGGTGGTGCCCTCGGAGGGCTTAGGAGGTCCATCTTCCTGCAACATTCTCTGATAAAGGCAAAGGAACCCAGAGTAAACAGTATTTGCTCAGGGTTTACTGTGCACGCTGAGAGCCGTTGGTGCCAAGCCGCCGTGCACCACAGTGAGCCCACAGCAAGGGCTGAGGCCCCGCCGGCCTTCATGGAACCCGTAACCGGCTCACAGCTGAGACACAGATAGGGACATAAAAAGCTCACAGGGCCAGCAGGGGAGCCGCACTAATGCTCCAGACGGTGTCACAGGAGTTCAGAGGAGGCCAGGCTCAGCCTCCCAGGCATGACCAAGCGGACGTGCACGTTCGCGCAGGGTGTAGCCCGGCACTCGGCAGGCGCTCAGCGACTGCTGTGCTGTTGCGTGGGGAAGTAGGACCTGCAGACTGGCAAACGCCGTGTCCTTCCCCAGAGCTGGCAGTCTCAGCCATGCCAGCCGGGGAAAGGAGGAGGCAGGAGACAGTGATTTGAAGGCTCGTGCACACCTTCCCGCATTGGGAGCCGGTGCTCAGCATTCACTCGCAGGCTGGTTGCTCTGGGCCGCCTCGGCCCCCTGTCTCTGTGCAGAGCTTTTGTGTGTCTTCTGTGAGGAAGGTGCTGCTGCTCTCTTGGCAGGAGAACGCTGGGGAGTCACCCTGGGCCGTGTGGCAATAGGGGTTGCAACACAGCTATTCGTTCCAAACACTAAAAACCCTGCAGATACGGCCTCGCATCCAATTACGGGATGACTGGGGAAGGCAATTACTGCCGACTCGGCCTCATTAAATCACATCCACGGCCGCCGCATGGCAGGGCATCGCCCAGGTGTAACTGAAGCTCTCGACAGCAAAGGAGGGTGGCCGGGGAGGGCAGTGGGGCTGGAAAGCAGCCGGGGGACGGTTGCCACGGCAGTTTCCCTGCCAGGTTCATTACTTGAAATGATCCCGAGAGCCAGCACATGCCTCCCAGCCACGACTGAGGCAGACATGGCTACCGCGGTGGCTTGGGAAGTCCCAGCCCGGTGGGTCTCTGCCTCACCATGCCGTGGAGTGGAGGATGGGAGAGTCTAGACAATATCCAAACCAGGAGGAACCACAAGGGTCACATGGGATAATGGTTCCCAAACTGCATGCTCTGGATCTCAGAGACATCAGAGCAAGTCTCGGAGTCATTAAAGGAGGCCCCCAGACCCCTGGTGTGTCAAGAAGGGCACCGGTCAGGAGCCCCCAGCGTGGACTAATCTCACCTCTCAGCTGAAAGTTCCGAGGTCAGAGAAGCAAACTGCATCCACAAGGGAACTTGCGGGGAATCTGCAGCAGAGCCCACGAGTCCCGCTGCCGACTCTTTCTTCTCACCCCCGCTGTCTGTCCCCCGATGCCAACACACACCACCTTCCCCCAGACACACCGCCTTCCCCCACTGGGGCTGAAAATGGAGCATCAAGCCCAGGATGGACAAGCACAGGGAACTTGGACCTGGTGATGAGCCCCTGTTTGCCCAGTGTGAGGCGGTGGCTTTAACTCCAGGTGACTTCTCTCTACCTGGAGACCCCTGGCCCTGTCGCCTGTGACAGGTGCTTCAGGGCAAGAGTGACAGAGCCCCAGCCTCGCTGCAGCTGGGAGTCCGCTTCCACGGCACCGGTGCCAAAGACACTCCAGAGAAGGGGAGCGAGCGTGGCTGAGGACAGAGCCCTGCCCTGCCGGGCCCCTCCCACGTGGAGATCCTCGGGAAGGAGAAGAGAAAGTCCCCACAGACACAGTCCGAGAAAAACGGACTTCATCTTGAATGGAGGAAACGAATTAGCAGGAAACGTAAGTAAAACGAAGAACCACAACTTCCCACCCAGGAAGGAGCCGGCCCGGCCTGGGGTCTCCCAGGACGTCTGTCCAGAGAAGGTGGGCGTAGAAAGAGCATCCAGACACCCGCAGACCCACCCTCTGCTCCAACAGCTGTTTTTAGGCACATTGAGACCTCCACTCGGCCATCCGGGGTGCGTGGTCAGGAGTTGGGGGGTCCTATGCACTTTCTTTGGTCACCTGAAACTCCGTGGCAGTAACTTCTCACCTGCTTGTGGCAGCCTGAATGTCCCCATCCCACCACCTGTGTTCAGCGTCCGGCCAGCTGAGCGGCGCTCCCCTCGGCTGGTGTCTGGAACCCTGAGGGCTGTGAAAGGAGGACTGTCTGCCCCCCCCCCAGGGATTCCGGCTGCCCCGGCAGGACCCTGCAGGGTGTCCCTCAGACTCCCTGTGTAACTGCAGCCGGGGGTGGGGGCACGGAGCGGGATGGAGGCCTGGAGAGGGGGCGTCTCCCGAGGACACCCAGAGGGTGCTCCCGGTCATATCGGAGCCAACCCTTGATAGCTGCTTCATCCCAATAGCAATGATGACAATGACAGTGGTAATAAACCACCACGACAGCCACGACAGCTTCATTTCTTGAAGGCTTAGGTGTGCCAGATAACAGGCTATTATTTTCCGTTTTTCCATTCACTCTTCGTGGTTACCCAATGCAATAGTTATGACCCCCGCGCTCTCGGGCAGCAGAACAGAACAGAACGGGGTGCAGAGCCCACTGCCGGGGCCATGCCAGCCCAGCTCCTGCCAGGAGCCCCCCATTCCCGCACCGATAGCTCAGCTCCTATTCCAAAACTTCTCTCTCAGAGGGGATGTAAGAGAGAACCCAGGTAAAGGACATACCAGCCAACCCAGGTTCCTGGGGATTGACACAAAGGCCTTTCAGTGGAGTCGCCGTGGGAAGGGCTGCGTAAGCCGAGTGGGAGCAGCAGAACCCACAGGAAATGCAGGTCCGTCTTTTCAGCAGAGCGTCTACACACAGCCGCTCCTGCGAGGTGCTCGCATCTGTCGGTGTGTGGAGAAGGTCTGCCCATCAACCGAGGCTCTCACAGCCGCTGTTAGACACGCCGCCCACCCCTCAGAGAGCAAGTTCACCTCCAAAGCCCCGCCAACTGCAGGTGACGGCCACCTCCTTCCCCAGCCGCTCGTCCTCAGGCCTCCCTGACACAGCTGTCCCTGTCCCGGTCTCTGCCAGCCCTAGAACTCCCGTCCCTCCTGTCCCAGCCAGCCGTCTGCTGTGATGCGCCCACCCTGGATAGCGCCCCTTGTCCACCTTCCTTGAGACCCGAGACCATGCTGGGGCTCAGCTGACACACATGTGACCGTCTCTGCTAAATGGCGCACTCGGCCCCATAGCTGGGCTGCTCCGGCTCCCCACCCTCGGCACCCTCAGTCTACGGCAGCCAGGCTGGGGTCCTGCTCCTGCCCCCCTTATCGGCTCCTTTGTGCATTTCCACTTCCGTCCAGGCTCCCCTGGGTCTTCCCCCTTTTATCTGTGGCTGCCGCCCCACCCTCAGATTATAAGCACCTTCCTCTGCACATGATCGCCACTCGGCGGCACACACGCCCACGTGCACTCATCTGCAAGCACTTTCTCCCACCCGACAGCCTTCCAGCTTGCACCCTGGAGTTCATCGGAGCCACCCGGGCTTGTCTAGAAGCCAGCTTCTGTCCCGTCTCCCTGAGATGTCTGACTCGGTGCATCCGGCTGGGCCCAAGGATCTTTCAGATGTTCCAGATGATTGCAATGTGGTTGATTCCAGGACCAACCTTGAGAAACAATTGCCCTAAGCCACTGTCTGGCGAGTCCACCATCTTCCCCTAAAGCCAAACGCACCCCCGCAGCCGTTGGTCTCCCCGTCCCCGCATCCCTGCGCTTCCGCTGCGTTGCCACCCATCTCAGGACCGTGTCCAGCGGTGGCACACTCGCCAAACACACGCCTGGCACCCAGCTCTCCCTCTGGTGTTCGCGTGGCTGGGCTGCTCACCCACATCTCCGCTCCTTGGACCCTGGGATCCCCTACAAAATGCACGCTCGCGGTGCGCCTGTGTGGTAAAATATACGTAACGCAAAACTTACCCTTCCGACATTTGTCGGTGGTGCAGTCTGGTGGCCTGAAGTGCATTCACTGTGTTCAATTCCCTTATCTTTAATAACAACAGATTGCTCGAACGATCTTCCTGCCACTCCAGTTCTCACCTACAACTCTCGGTTTCGTCCTTTCCTCCTGTCGGCCTTTACATTCCCGCCCTTGCCCCCACCCCAGGCTTCCCATCCCGGTGCCCTCCACTTCCCTCTCAGTCCTCGGCATTCTACCCGGTAAACACTCTAACCTTCGTCTCTAGAGCGAGCCTCTCTCCTGAACCCAGACGCACGTGGGTACTGCTGGCCGGACCTCGGCCCAGCGCCCCACGGGCATCTCGGACTCAACACGTGCGACCCCCGCTCAGCACCTCCTGGCAGGCTGCCAGGGTTGCAGCACCAATCCTAGGGATAAAGTGTAACTCT
Source organism: Avahi laniger (assembly GCA_963575035.1). Taxonomy (NCBI): domain Eukaryota; kingdom Metazoa; phylum Chordata; class Mammalia; order Primates; family Indriidae; genus Avahi; species Avahi laniger. The sequence continues at coordinate 20,019 of CAUYSK010034685.1, forward strand.
CGCCAGTATCTTGGCCCATTTCCCTATACAGTCAATGAAAAATCCTATTGATCATCTCTTAACAATATTTATTCACATATATTTTTTAGGAACTTTCCACAGGCTCGGTATGGGGGACACTGTGGTGATCGAGGCTCTGTGTCCCCCTCAGGAGCTTACAAGCTAGTCCTGGAGGCACATACCATCCAGGGACACCAGGACCACGGGCAAGCGCATCCCGCCAGCCACCGTGGGAGCGCTGACGCCCCGGCCCTCCTCCGCGGAGCAGCCTCTGGGAAACACCGCGGTCTCGGTTTCCACACCTCTCTCGTCTGCTTCTTCCTCCTACAATGAGTTACTGATAAATACCCATCGATTTTAACCGTGGTAGGAAGCTATTTAAGAAGCAAATGTCACAGCAATGAAATCACATGGTTTCTGACATTTTCTTCTCCACTAATACGGGAAGGGGATGTGGGTGGGACAGGGACGCAGCCAGGTGGACGGTGGGCTGATGGCCGTGGGAGCGGATGGAGAGGACCCGAGGCTCATTGCACTCTTCTGTCCGTTTTGTTCATGTTTCAGATTTTCCGTGTACAATGTGCAGATGCACATACGTGTGTGCAGATACACATGAATACACAATCATCACATATATGAACAGCAATCACAGAGAGCAAGTTGAGGGGTTGTCGGGTGGTCAGGGAAAGGAGGAAGTGGCTGAAAGTATCTCAAGAGAAGAAAACAGATGGATGTACAACCTCCAGGCAGAGAACAAGACTCTCTGATTCCCTCTCCTGACAACCAGCCTAGCCTAGGCCTTTATTTACATTAATGTCCCTCACAGGGACTGTTCCATTTATCCCCCACTGGGGTCTTTACCTCCAGTTCCTCCATGTGCTGGTTCTCATTCATTCGGTGAATATTTATCAAGAGCCTACTGTGTGTACTACACGCTACTCACTGCTCCTGGCCCTGGGAATACACCGTCTACAAAAAACATCCTTTGTCTTTGAGATACATATATTCCATGGGAATGGGTAAACCCGTAGGCATCCCTGCAACCCCCGGCTTCGTGTGGTGTTGCCCACAGGACGCCGTCAGTGTGGAAGCCGTGTTATCACGTGTGACTTCACACCCCCAGGCCTGGAGCGCCTGTTGGGTGGGCCAGCCCTCCCCGCTGAGTGCTCAAGGGAAACGCAATGGACTGGGCGTTTGTGTCCCCTCAGAACCCGTACGTTGAAATCCTAACCCCAAAGTGATGGTATCAGGAGGTGGGGCCTTTGGGCACTAACTAGGTCATGAGGGCGGAGCCCTCCTGAATGGGATTAGTGCCTCATAAAAGAGAGCCCAGAGGCTCCTCACCCTCTTCCGTCTTGTGAGGAGAGGGCAAGAAGTCAGCAGCCTGCAGCCTGCAACCAGAACCCACCACGCCGGCACACTGGTCTCAGGCTCCAGTCTCCAGAATTGTAAGAAATAGTTTCTGTTGTTAATAAGCCACCAAGTCTATGGTGTTTTTGTTGCAGCCCAAATGGACTAAGACAGGCAGCTTCAGCGTTCTGAAACTGGGGAGGGGGTGGCCCGTGACAGCCAGCTCCCTGTCAGGTGGCCGGGCCCCCTAAACTTCAGGCATGGTTCCCAGAACCAAAACTTTTACAGGGCGCAGCGTCCGGGAAGTGAAGAAGTTTCTAGCACAAGCTGAGGAAATGCACAGGGGCAGCCACCAACTCAGCAGCATCCTCAGCTCTGGGCTGCTTGAGGCTGTACGTAGAGATGGTCCCCCACCGGGGAGCAGAGTGCTGGCTGCCCTCAGCCACACTTCCACGGCTGATGCTGTTTGTAGGGCGGGGCGACCAACCATCCCAGCTTGCCTGACACTGAGGGACTTCCCAGGACATGGAACTTTTAGCACTAAAACTGGGATGGTCCCAGGAAAACCGGGACAGATGGTTACCCTTGTACAGGGCCGTGTCCTTAGGGCTGATGTGTTTATCTTCGGGGGATATTCCAGGCAAGAACGTGATAGATGACAATGTTTGAACTCACATGATACTAAAAGGCACATTATCTTTAATCGATCAAAGCCCTCTCACTGCCAACATAAGAGGGAGAATGGCAGGAAAAGTCCAGGCTGGACGTGGGAAGAGCACTTCCATCAGAGTCCACACTTCCCTCCTACCAGGAGTTCACCAAAGCATCCACGCAGGCCTAATGAGCCATCTCTGTGGCAGTGTAGCCAGGAGTCCGCTAAGTCTGGCATGACGACGTCACTTGTTAAATTGACATCTTATTGATGTCAGCAACCAAGGTTTTAAAGTAAGTGGGAGCACAAGAGTGCTCAAAGACTTTTGGGGAGCCCAAGTCTCTTCTGACAACTGTCTCCATGATGTTCGGTCTGGTCCCTCTGGTGCAGAGTGTCACAGCCTCAGGGCCGAATGGACAAATAGCGGACTCACTAATTTTTCCATCGCAGGAATGTGAAGTTTGGGTAAGGAATTTCTAGTTAGCTGTGGACACCAGACTTTCTCCGTCCTGTCAAAGGGTCAGTTAATAAATATTTACAAAGGGCCTTCTGTGTGTCTGTCTCTTTGAGGTGTGGGAATGTAGGAATGAGGTGCTTTTTTGAAACCACAGTGGACCAGTGAATAAGCAGACAAGGCCAGTTTGCAATAAAATGCTGGGAAATGTATAAGTCCCGTGTTAAACTAGGGAAGAGAGACCTGGGGCCACAAGGAGCCCCAGGTCCCATTCCTGCTCCGACACCTGCCCTTCCTTTTACTACGCTCTGTTGGGGTTTTTCCCCTCAAAACCAAACAAACTCTGGCCAAGGCAAGCACTGGATTTATTTTGGCAATACCCCACAGACGAGGAATTTGAATGTTGGTTACTTTGTTTAAATCCACCTTTCTGTTAGCAAAGCATGTTCAGAATGTTTCTTCTTTAGCAGTTCTCCCAAGATGGCTATCTAATGGAAGGTGGTTTCCTGGGGTGCTCCTGTTAACACGGAAACAAAGAAGAGCAGTTCAGGCAGAGCACATGAAAAGTCAGGATTCTGTTTTCATAGCCTCTTGTCTCCTAAAATCTTCAACACTTGCTGTAGCAAAGGTGTATGAATATCCCGTGAACTCCCAAATACTTCACCTACCAAAGCTGACAACAGCTATCCAGATAGCTATCGAGAGCTGGACTTGGACACCGTTCAGTAACTATTCGTCTTTCCCGCTCGTGTCTCATTCCGGTCCTTTTGGTCTATTTGTAAATGTCTGTAAGATTTAAACATTTCTTGTGAGCTTGGTTGATTCTCCACAGACACGGTCCTAGATTTTCCACTCTTCTTTTATAATTGGGAGTCTTGGAGGTTTGGTTTACCAAGTGCAGGCTTCATGTTCCTGAAGTTCACGAAATAGAATCCAGGCTTGGACACGAATGGAGAGAGGTCTTCGCGAATAGTTTCATTGTGTAGGTGAACTAGGAAGACCAGAGCTTCTGCTGGACCCAGAATTCCAGCCTGGGGATCCCACCTGTTCTCTGAGAACTTCGGGGTGAAGAGCAGGAAGGATTTGGGCAGAGGATGGGGAGGTGGGGCGGAGGCTGCACAGAGCAGAGGGTGGTCCTCCACCGCTCAAGGGGAGGACACAGCCCCTCCTCTGTCCTGGCCTCCGCAGGCCTCTAGGAAGCAGAGCCTCACCCCTGGCGAATGAGCAAAGCCCACATCGAGGAGTTCAGAGAACATTATCGCCTTGTGTTTTTAAACCGGCAAACTGAGGGCCGCAAACCAGTTGTTTCTGTAATAAAGTTTTATTAGAAAACAGCCACACCCCTGTGTTCCTACACTGCCGGCAGCCGCGTCACGCCGCACAGCAGAGCTGAGTAGTTGTGATGGACACGACACAGCCCACGAAGCCTGAAGTATTAACTGCTGGGTCCCACACAGAACAGTTTGCCAGCCCCTGTTCTAGACCTACATTGAGTAATAAACAGAAAGAAAAAAAACCGCTTCTTGCGAGGGTTCTAGTACTTTCTTCCTTGTGACTAAATCTACTTCAGACTCAAAGTTCACAGGGGTGGCAAGTCAGGTCAGTTTATTTGGAGCTGGAGTGAAGATGTTCTCAGGGGCCATACCCTTGATCTGCACCGAGAGCTTCCTCAGACGAGCTGTGATCTGGCTCTCGGGCTCCCTCCCGATGCCGTTTCTCCGGGGGGTATGGCCACCGCTCAGCTCCGCCACAGCTGCTGGCGGCAGGGAGGGCTGGAGGCGGGGCTGACTGCCGGCGTGGGGAAGCCCCACCGGCTCTCGGGCCTTCCTTTTCTGTGACTTGAAGCTCACCTTCTCCATTCTGTGTTAAGCTCTGTGTGGAATACAAGACAAACATGTCCCAAAGGGATGCTATGCTGATATTCCTAGTAACTATGCAAGCAGAAAATTACATGTCCCCTTCAAAAGGGCAGAAACTAAACCAAAAATTAGGTTATAAACTTATCTGGAACCTTTTGCTTTCAACATACACGGTGCAACTGGGAGGAGAGTCAAGGCGTCAGGACAGATTTTGCCCAGAAACTAAAGAAAAAATATTCCCACCAGGCATCAGGGCAATACAGGGAACCACTTGTTTAAACACACTCTGGGATGAAATGAGACAGCCTGCCGGCAGCCGGCATCACAGATCACTTCACTCCATGTTCTACGACCTCTGTGCAACTGACGAGCCCTCTTCAGTGTGGACTTGATCTGGGATTCACTGTGAGCGCCCCAGCCGTAACCGCAGGCCCCGCCGCAGTCAGGCTCTCGGAGGTAACGGGGAGAGCCATGGTGCTGGGGAACAGGAGCACATTTTGGGCAGACCAGGCAGCAGTCTTTGGAACAAGTGCAGGCAGAGAACCGGCGTTTGGGTCTCAGTGGTGCCCAGCTACAGCTGCGGAGGCGAGAAGGACTCATCCCTTGCAGTCTGAGCAAGCGACGGGGCGGGAAACCGAGAGAGAACGGCAGTGAGGGCTGGACGCCCTGATGGGACAGGCAGACACGCGGCACTGAGCAGAATGGAGCACAGCACGCAAGCTGCACGCAGCACAGAGCGGGAAGACCGGACAGGCGAGAACCCCTGGTGGCCGCGTGTTTCCTCCAGGCCTCGTAAAGGAGCCTGGAAGAAAATATTAATATAATGCTCCAACTGTGGGATTCATGACCCACGATTACCTGATTCTAATTAAACAAGGTAAGAAAGTGTGTTGTTCTTTTTTGGGTAACAAGGATGCAGTCATTTTGGTCTTTATTAAATCCCAAGTGGCAGAATCCCTCTGTCGCATGTGGACTGCGGCCACATCCCAGCAGGGCACGGCTCACGGGTCGGGCGGTCCCTCGGAAGGCCTTCCTGGGCTCGGCCCGTCCGGGCTGCCAGCGGCACAGGATGGTGAGTGCAGGGCTCTGTCCCGCTCTGCGGCGCTCACTTTTCCCCCCGACAGTAATCAGTTCTTCGTCCTGAGGAAGAGGGCGTGGATTTCCACGGATCTTGCCTCTCCTCCTCCTCTCGTTGCTCGAAAGCACCTCTGCAAGGGAGCGCCGGGCCGGCAGGTGGAGGGGAGAAGTCCGGCCAGCGAGTCCTGATGGGGTTAGAGAGAGGCTGTGTTTGCTGCTTCCTAACCAGAACAAGTGAACCAAGTTCGGTAATACTGGGTGGAGCAAGGCAGGAAAATATACGCTGATAATTTTAGGGAAAAAAATGTGCAAAGACTTAAACAAAAATGTGGATGTTGTGTCCAATTCCCAGGAAGACAGCAAGAAAAAATGAGTTAGACTCACTGAACTCATTTCCCAAATCAATTACTGCATCCCGATTTTTCTGTAAAAGATATTCATTATGATGTACGTTAATTTATGCTTCTGTGTAGACTAATACCCTTTTCAGGTCTATTTCTAACAGTTACAGACTTTTAAAAATTGTGCAATTGTGGTGAATTGTTCCTCTGCAAAACGTACTTAATAAAGTGGTTTAAGGGGAATATTCATCCCCAAAGCCTCTGTTTTTCAGATGCCTTGTGCTGGTCTGGTCTATGCCAGCTAGAATGCATTCCATCACCCGTAAACACCCCGAGCGTCAGGGGCAGTGGGGCGGCTGCTACGGGGTCAGGCCTGCCGATCGGACCCACACAAACTTCGGCTCATGCACCGCTGGACAGGCCTGGAGTGAAACCACCCAACCCACGCGCTGGAAAAGGTCCAGCCAGTTATCGCTGTTCCACTCCCTGTTATTTCCACGATACGTGTACTATCTATACCAGAAATGTTTATCTCCGGCAGGGAATGCAAAACCAATCAAGGGTGTCTTATCTCACATCAGAATCATGCAAGCCTATTAAATGAAAAAATAGAAAATATTTTCTCCTGTATCCTGATTTAGAAAATGCTGAGTAAATATAATTTAAAAAAGAGATAAGCAGTACATGTCACGCAATCCCCGAGTAGGAGCCACAGACATGGAAGACATATAAAAAGGAATTAAATTAAAAGAATGAAGAAAAGTAAGAAATACACAGATTTTTATGAGTATAATTTTCTTCCGTAAAATTTTTCCAGATGAACCCTGCACTTCCACCCCTAAGGATTTCCTGACGTTACTACCCAGGGCACGGGTGCAGCTCTCAGACTGGACGAGCAGACAGGACGGAATCACTAGAGGGATTCTCCTAAGAGCCGGTCGGCCTGGCCTGGGATTGGAGTCCGCTGATGTTCCCCTCTTATTAGCACTTTCCACATGATGCGGATGGATCTGGAATCACTTCTGACCCACCGCCTGAAAGGTTCAGCGGAGGGGACCCGCTAACAGTGGGAAGGTTATGTTTCCCCAAACCGCTGGGCCACACTGCCCTCGCACTGGCTGTCCTTTCTGGTAGCCCCCTGACACTCCTGCGGGAGCTTTCTCCAGGGGTGGGGGTAAGTCGGCGCCAGGCAGCTTTCCCGGTGCATGTCCTGGCCGTGAGTCAGCAAGAAGCGTGCTGTCCGTGTGCCCTGGCTGGGAGTGCCCAAGGAAAACATGAGCTCTGATGTGCACAATTCTTGTTTGAAATAAGCTGTTTTAAAATGGTTTGAGTGCCTCGTCAGGGTAGGCCGTTTGGAACCTCCGTCTTCTTCTGGGCTGTTCTTCAGCGGGGGCTTGGGCAATGAACTCAGGCCCCTGCTGCACACCGTCCAGACTGCGTGGACGGCAGCAGGCAGCACCAGCCAGGCGCCCACACCGACCAGCGCCCTGCTACCGGGACCGTCGCAGGAAGCACCCAGCCGGCACACTGTCCAGCGCCGTGCTCAAGCTGCGGAAGGTCGTCACCTCGCCTTTCTGTTCCAAACTTTTCGGACTGTGAAATTCTAAAAGATCTTGTGATATAAGAGACTAGGGGAGAGGGAATCGTGCAAAGAAGGGAGAAGGAACTAATACTTACCTCCATTATCATGGGCAGATTATCGTGCCCTCTGGTACACTCGGACATGGCAATTGCTCAAGTGTTTAACTCTTCTTTTTTCTTAATTGCGAATACCAGTATGAACCAGTTTGGAGAAGGTGTTTGCATTTAAAACTGCCCTGCCATTTGGAAAATCTGATCAAGAGATGCCAACTCCTCAGCTGGTGGAAAGAACCGAGTTCATGAAATTATTAGGGTAATCTAAATGAAGCTTAATAGCACTTAGCACTTCAAAGCACACTAAACACATTAACTAATTAATCAACACCTCACCCCTTCAAGGTACATAAATAGCTATTATCCTCACTTTACGGTTGGGGTAATGGGACCTCGGTAGCAGGGGCCGCCTGGGCCCCAGCAAAGTCCAGCTACAGCGAAGGCAAAACCAGACACTTCTGAGTCCCCGGTGCATGTCCACTCCTCTTCCCAAATTTTCTTCCCTTCCAGAACGTGGTTTAAAAGTTTTGCGTTTGGATTTGGAGAGATTTCAACTCTTTTTCCTAAATGTGACCGTTTCTGACATAGATACTTTAAAACCAAGGGGGTCCAATCTGATTAAAGTTATAACAAATTGGAGCACTGGAAAGTTCATGTCATCAGCCAAGGACAGAGGTTAATCCGATGGGATAATCGATTTCATCTGGATTTGCTTCTGCCATCTGTGCAAAACGTTTTCCAAATGGTGTGGTGTGCATGCAGGACCTCACGCAATAGGAAGATCGAGTGTTATAACAAAAGCGACATGTTCTTATCCTTCCTGAAAAAGGGAAATTCTTCCCAAAGTCCCAGTCATACGAAACAAACACGTGGTAACAAGATCATAGAGCAGACTCAGAACCGTAACTGCCTTTGAGCAGTGCATTCCCCAAATTAACAGGTGTATAATAAATCTGTAATAATGCTAAATAAGACTGTGTACTGAATCTATAAACTTCTGAAGCATCACCACTTTTTCAGTGCCAGGATCTGACTGTCTCTAGAACCTCTGAGTTACATAACTTCTGATGAAGGGGATGACCTTTCTGACGAAGGAAGTGAACCTTGAGGTTTGCAGGCTTCGATCCACCCAGGAGACAGGCAAGAAATGAGTCAGAGAAGAGACGGTCTCCGGCTCCCCGGCCACTGCGTACACAGGTGGAAGAGAACCTGGTTACTACGTGCATCACCCTGTGATTTTACAGATGACAACTGGAGGCAAAACCAGGAACAGAACCCAAGTGTCGTGGGCCTCGGGTCGATGTTCTTTGTTTCCACTGTATCATGCTGGCTCTGTACTTCCTTTTCTTTTATTTCATTTAGTGAATTTTTAATTTCATTTCATTTTGTGTCTTGCTTTAGTGCATTTCCCAAAAAACCACCATAAGCAAATCATTGCAACGTGGATAATATTTTCTCATGGGAACAATGATAAAATCAGGGATTTATTTGTAATCAAGAAGAGAGCATCAAACAGATCACATAGATGAGCAACAATAGCCATAAGGGCGGGATTAAAGAACCACAAACTCAATTACCTCATCTGTAGAACAGGCATAATGGCGGGATAGCTGCCGTACCGCGAGTGGAGACGGGGCAGGGGAAGCACCGCGCGCAGATGCTCGCTGTGCGGGGCGCTCAGCAAGCATCGGGCTAACTTGCACGGACTGTGAGCTACACACAGGCACCCCGTGTGACCCTCACAACAGTGTCAAAAGGCAGGTGCTGTTATCATTCCCATTATAAAAACGAGAAAATAGAGGCCCAGAGATGCAAAGTAACTTGTCCAAGGCTACATGGCCTTGGTGGTTAAGGGACCAACTGAGCTGGCATTTCAACCCAGATGATTTGACTTCTGAATCTGCACTGGAAACTCCTACTCCACGAGTGTTATTGACATATGATAAATTATGTTAATATTACCACTGTATTTAAATAGGTGACTTATTATCCATATCATGTAGAGTAGAACATATGTATTGTGTACATTATTTCATAAAAGGATTCACTATGCTACAAAGTGAAACACATGAAAATATAAGCCAATTGAGCATAAAGTTGTCCCCAGACTAATTCTCAGGAGATATATGTACAATAATTTAGAGGTGCTTTAAATAATATATGACCCATAGTGTTATAAAATGTGATCCAAGAAAATGTGAGCTGGTTTCTTTTTTTTCTGAATAAATTTTTTTATCAACAGAAATCGTCTTCAAGTGTTATGTGGGCTTGGTATTCAATGCCCATTGGTATTGTTAAAAAGGACATCTGAGCAGGTGTTTTGCTGTTGAATATCATGTTTGTTTGGTTTTTAATGGTGGAAGATTTAAAGTGTATAGAAAAGGGCAGAGAATAAAATAATGCACTTACCCACACTCACCGTTCAGCTTCGTCAGACCTTATCGCTTGATAAATTTCAACATCATTTCATTAAAACACTTAGGGAATTAGGAATGGAGGGGAAATTCCTTAACCTAAAAAGCACAGCTACAAAAATTCCACAATTAACCACAGCCTTCATGTGCTGTATCCGTTGGCGGTGAAAGCAAGACAGGCACGCCCACCTCCCCTCCTGTGCGGCCACTGCCTGGGCTGGGGAGCAACTGGACAGGAGAAGGGAAGGGAGTGAGGGTCCCAGAGAAAACGACAGCCCTGACATCGTTCTGTATGGGGTGGTGGTGGGATTGCTGTTGCTAATTTCTGATTTAATTGAATGTTACCTAGAGAACATGGTTTGTGTGATGACGATTGTTTCTGTTGAGATTTGCATTCTGGCTAGTTCTTGGTCAATTGCAGGCAACGTTCCTTGGGTGCTTGACTAGAATGTGCATTTTCTAACAGAGGAAAGCAGACTCCCTATATACAGTTAATAGGATCAATCTTGTTAATTGCACAGCTAGAAACAGTGCAGAAACTGCTTTGCTATGCTCTAAAACCTTTCATTGCTAATCGTTGTTAGTGTGCTCTCTGCCAGACCATACACAGCCCAGAAGTCGCAAATTGTCACTGACTGTCCATGCCTTGAGCACAGGGTATTGCCGAGAAAGAATTATTCCAAACTCAGCTGAGCCACATGATCATAGAATTGATGTGACCCTTTAGGTGCTTGAATTCTCTCTACAAACACCCCACCCAGAAGCACAGGTCCCTCCAAGCTGGACCGCACAGCCGCCATCAACATCTGCAGCCGTGGCAACCTGGCCTCGGGCAAGACCTGCTGTAAGAGTGGGAGTGATCACCCTGCCGTCTCCCAACCATGCCAAGTGGCTGCAGAAGGGCCAGGGAAAAAGTCTTGACTTTTGCTTCCCGGCATTATTTGCCAATTCCTTGAACAAATATTAATCAAGCACCTGCTGTTCTAGCCTCTTGGAGAAAACAGTAAACAAAGCCTCGAAATGCCTGCCCTCACAGAGCTTATTATAATCTAAAGATAACTGAGAGCTGGTAATTTCCCGTTTTCTCCTCGTAAGCCAGTCCATTTTTGCTTTACATACACGGAGACGATGTTACTAGGGTTACGAATCTCAGAAATGTGTGTTTTCTTATTATTGAGTGCCTTTTAAAAAATTCCTTATAGTGCTTTTTCACCCTGAGTTAAGCCTATTACTAATACAGCTATTCTAGCTCTCTTGTATTTGCATAGCTCATCTCCGCATTCTGCAGGGCCACAATTAGAAATTCTCAGGGGAGACTTTTGCCCATGGCAGATCCAGAACAAGACAGAAATGCCTAGGTGTTTCTGCTCTCTGCTGGTGGACAAATTTCCTTTTGTTCCACTTGCTCAACTGAGATGGCGACCGTGGGTGGCCCTGGTCAGAGGCAGGATTCACAGTTCAGAGTGCCCGCCTCACCCTGGGCAGCTTCAAGCCCATGCCCTAAGTCCCTGGGATGCTGCCCACCCACCTCAGCCTGGCTCAGCCCGTCAGCTCTTTTTCCCGGCTGACCCCGGGCAGCGGCCCATACTTTCCTGCAAGCTCAGCTCCACATTTAAAAGCATGTTCGTTGCCGCCTTCCATGTTTTGCCCTGCTTTTCCTCTCCTCTGGGCCGGCGGCTAGTGAGACAGCTAAGCTTGAGAATTCTCTGCAGACCTCGCCCTGTTGCTTCCCTCCTTTTCTCAACTTATTTCCTCCATGTAGCTGGTCGGGAGGTGACAAGAGCCGAAGACTTAGAAGAAAGTCAAAGGCACCACCGAAGTCTCCATGCTCCAAGCTCCATGCTCCAGGTGAGCTTTGCACCTCTGCTTGGATTTGAACTTCTGCGTGGGTCCTTCTTTGAATACCTGAGCACTCATTCAGCTCTTTATAAATTGGCAGCTAAATGGAGTTTTAAAAAGTCTATGAGATCACAGGCTCAGGACTCAGACCTGGTTTCAAATTTCACCACTTACTTGCGACCTTGTCTGTGTTTCCTGTTGCGGTCTCTGAAACAGAAATAGTAATTTCTAACTCATGGATTTGCTGCAAGGATGTGGTGTTTGGGCCCTGGGATAAATTCTACAAAAATATGTAGTGCAAACTGAGGAAAAGGAGTAAGATTCATTGAGTAAGAGTCGAACATAGAGGAATGGGTTCTCCACCCCCTCATAATCCCAAGGAGAAGAGAACGAAGGCCAAGTCCAAGCTATTGGACAGGCAGTGTGTTGGGGCTCTAGTCCTGACTCAACTGTTTTATCTTCTCAAAGGGGAAACTTCAAGAACACTTTTCAGTAAGGCAACAAGCAGACTACCTGACTGCAATGCCAGCAGAGCTGAGGAAGAGTCTGAGGAAGGCCAGCTGCCCGGCATCTGGAGACCCTGGTTCGGAGGAGGACTGCAGCGGCTCCTGCTAGGGAGTGTAAGCAGGAGGTCCTATGGGAAGCGCAGTGCAGGTGCGGCCCCTCTTTCCAGGAGGAAGGGGAACGCCATTGCAGCCCGCTCAGGTCGGGGGCAGTCTGGAGTGAGATCCCAAGGTCATTTTTGAATAGTGCTGCTTGTTGTCCCACAGGAGTGAGCAAAATTTAGCACATAAAGTGTTTAGTATAGTGTCTAGTAAGTGCTCACTAAATATTAGCTATTATTATTTTTTTAAAAAGGATGTCTGCTAAGATTTTCCTAACCCTTTAGAGATATTTGTAGGGAGGGGTTTCAGATTATTTATCCGCAGAGTTTCTGGAACCAGAGATCTTTCCTGAGAAAGCCAGGGATGATTGGACTTTTCTGACCGTCGGCCTCCCCCTTCTCTGAAGTTTATTTGAAGATTGACTCAGGATCAAAGATCAGCTCCCCATCCGCATGAGCTATCGGGGCATTTTCCGTGTCACTGCAAGCCCAGAGACAGGTTCGAGGTCAGGGGGACTCCGAGAAAGAGCTCGCGGCCTGTGGCCCGTCGGTTCCCCGGGAAACGCTGCACCGGGAAGACGCACAGCGCGGGCATCGCCTCTGCAGGTTCGGCCCCGCAAAGCAGCTCCGCGTTTCACGGGAAGAGGCAGAACATAAACCCAAACGCGGTTGCTATATTTAAATCCCACGCAGCGCTAGTGAAAACGGACCCGAGATTTATGGCTTTTTATACCGTAGAACCGAATTCCAAAGCCTCCTGTCAGGTCTTTGCTTCTCCCCACCCAAAAGTATGTGCTTTGGCATCATAAAAAGCGACTTTATGGATCGGTTCGACCCGAATGTCAGCTCGACCTGACAGAGGATCAGCTTTCCAGAAGGCTCTCGGAACAGCACCCCCTCCCGGCCCGCCCCGGGCACTGGCGCATGCGCACGTGTTCAGGCGCAGCCGCCTCGCCTGGGACTTCCCGTCCCCAAGTGCGCAGGCGGTTCCTTCCCGCGTGCTGTTTTTGCGGCTCCCGTCTCCCTCCATCGTCCGTTCATTTTAAAGCATATTTATTGAGAGCCATTGCTCTGGGCACACTGGGGATGCAGAAGCGAGTAAAAGCAGCAGAAAGCCCTGTTCCCACGGAGGTCGCAGGGCCTGTTGAGACCGTGTGTGCGCGGAGCACCTGCTGCGTGCTGGGCTGTGTCCCAGCCGCTGTTCCAGCACACCCTCTCTGGTTCTCGCAGCCACCCTGAAAGGGGAATTATCGACCCACTCAGCAGATGAGCAAGTTGAGTCTCAGAGCATGGTAAGCCACCAGCGTGATGCGGAGCTTTGCCTTCCCTGCGTTGGTAAAAATCTTTCGCCCGAACCGAGCCAATCACCTTGTCTGTCTGTGGAACCTTCGCTGACCCTCCTCTGCCGCGACCTCCCCCACGCCCGCGTCTGCTGGCCATGGTTACCTGCAACACCTGGGTCGGAGCTGCTCAAGGTGAACTCTGAATATCTCTTCGTCCTTCTCAGATCTAAGACCCTAAATCCAACTTCATTCCTCTCTTAGGAAGGCCTGTCTGGGATTGCAGGAATAGTTCTGCCCTCTCTCTCCAAAATCCTCCTTTTGATGACTAGGTCATTGGAAACATTCATCGCAAAGGTGAAAGGTTAACAAAATAACTTACCTTGATAAGCAGAGTTAGAATTGTTCTTTTTCAAAAAAAAAAGAACATGAAAAGTGTCCACGAGCAAGGCCTCTGCATGAGCTCAGGACGCGCCACGTAGCAGCACTTGTCAGCCCTGGTCCCGCCTGGCCTGAGGACCCAGCTGGGAGGATCAGACAAGTGCAGTGACGCTCAGGGCTTTGCACCCCTCCGGGAGGTGCGGCCACCAAAGTGTGGTCTGCTCTCGTCACTGCCGTCTGTACTTGCTGGGTTCCCGCTGCGCTGTATGTGTTAGGGCCAAGTGTGATGAGCTGCGTTTTCGACCCTGGAGCGGATGACCCACAGAGATAGCCAGAGCAAACTCAGCCCCGAGACATCCCCAAGCACCACTGCCCAAATAGTGCCATAAATCTGCTGAGTGGAACCCAGAGATTGTCCAGGCTCCTGTGGACTGGCGTGTATCTGATAAGAATCTTCATTAGACACGTAACAGGAGAAAGTGATCTGATGAAAAGTGAAGCAGAATGAGAATTCAGAGGCCAATTCAGCACGTGAACACCGTGCAACTTGGGCGGTTTATTTGATGTTTCCTTGCTTTATTTCCTGCCACAAAGAGTTCCAGTGAGACATTAAGAGTGCATTTATATTTTATATCAGGACGTAGTGTTTGGAAAAGGCTATTATATTTGATTCTCACACCACCACAGGCTAGGCATTGTTATATTCACTTTATGGACTTGGAAAGAACTTGGAACTCCCTGTGCTGCACACCAACTCCTTTCCTGCCACAGGGCCTTTGCACCTGCTCAGCCCTCTAGGCTCAGCTTCACTTTCACTTCTGCAGGGATGCTTTCCCTGAGTGTTGAATCTGGAGTGGTATGACTGTTAATTTTATGTGTCAATTTGGCTAAGCCATGGCACCCAGTTTCTGGTCAACACCAGTCTAGATGTTGCTGTGCAGGTATTTTTTAGACGTGATTAACATTCAAAGTAGAAAACTGAGTCAAGCAGACGACTTTCCACAAGATGAGCTTCATCCAATTAGTTGAAGGCCTTAAAAGACTGAGGCCCCTGAAGAAGAAGGAATTCTGCCTCCAGACCAATGGCCTCTGGACTCCACTTGCAGCCTCTGCTCTTCCTGGACCGCCAACCTGGCCTGCGGATTTAGTGTTTGCCTGGCCCCGTAATTGCACGAGCTGGTTCCTCCTGGGGATGGCTCCCCAGGGTTCTGGGGCAGCCTCTGCTCTTGGAGAAACTCACAAGAAGGTTAAAGAGACAGAGCACAGACCCCTCCCATGCTCGACCACTCCAGGCGGCCTTCCTGTGGGGTGGCCCAGACCTGCCTCCCTGAGGAGCCTGAGTTCCTGTGACCCTCTCAGGCTGCAGCAACTGCAGGTGTCTATTTAGCATCAGAACTAGACAGTTCCAGGAAACACCTCAGTGGACTCCTTGTGCCAAAGGCTTTCTTTCCTAAACACACTGGGCAGCAGCAGCCCTGCCTCCTCTTCTTGGTGGGGATGGACTCTTCCTGCCATAGTGCTAACTCCTCCCTTTGCCTATCAGCCTCTGGGTACAAGGAGCAAAGTGACCAGGTGGCAGCTACTGCGTACAGGTTAGTGGCACTCTTACTGTGCTCCCTGGTACAAGCACTGCCCCCTGGGACCCAGACCTCTGGACCCACAGAGCTCAAGTGGAGGTGGGAAACACTGCACCCAGGGGACTCTGGAGTAATAGGGTCAGTCCCATTCCCACCCCCTCGTTCCGCTCCATCCTGCCTCGGGAGGTGCAGATGGTGGTCGCTGGCTGGGCCGATTGCCCCGTCCTGGAGGATAAGGTTTGGCCCTGGCAGGGTGTCATCTCCAAACGGCGTCTCAGCTGTGCCTGTCAAAGACTGTTCCGCTACTCTGTTAGGGTGGGAGCTTCCAGGGATGGGGGAGTGGGTGGTAGGCTCTGCGGACCCCTTGGCCACCTGCCCACAGCCACCCACCATTTGTTGTAAAGTGGATCTTTTGATTCGCGGTCCCAATAGGGCCACCCACCCGCCTCTTTCCAAGACCTCCTTGTTTCCAGTCTTCCAATCCTCCTCCCTCCAGGGCCCTGACAGACCAACCTGGATATTTGCTGTCCATGAGCCACTTCTCTTCCTACACAAAGTGTGTCTACACAGCCACGTCTGTCTACCCTAATGACACATTTGGGAACCAAAGAATGACTGCGACAGTCCCTGGACACAGTGAGCCCACTGTGGGTCAGACCTGGCCCAGGCCTCCAGGAGCGCTGCTGCCCCACGAGGCCTTCACTCCAAAATGGAGCTACGGTGACACTCCAGGTGCCGAGTGTCAGCTCAAATCCTGTGTCCAACACTCCTCAAAATGTCCGAGTATCCTCCTTCCTCCCGGAGTGGTGACCCGTGCAAACGGCCACAGGGCCCCCTGGGGAAAGACTCCCGTGTGCACGCAATATGGCACTGCCAGGTCCTTCCTCGTGGGCACCAGCTTTGCCTTCCGTGAGTGGCTGCCGAGTCTGCTCATTTCCAGGGCCCAGGCAAGGGGCATCGTGATCTCTGGTTGCAGAAGTTAAGCAATGCCTTGGTTGGCACCCGTCTGTCTTGCGCTAAGAACATTGTGCTCAGGACCCCTGCATCGCTACTCTGACTTCCCAAGTATTTTTATCGTCCTGTGGCTAATCGTGAAGCCCACTCTGGGGTAGGAAGGGCGAACCAATTCTGGGTTTGCATGAATGGTTTAAAGACAGTGAGATTGGGCTCTCCCTGGCCCACAAAACAGAGTTGGCAAAGGAAGAAAGGCCCGTGTACTTTCGTTGTCACAAAGGACAGCCGAGCTCCTCCCCAGAACTCCGTGCTCTTACCTCGGGCCTGCTCCCTTTCAGGCGGCTGTGGCAGGCAGCAGAGGCCTGGTAATGGCTCTTGACTCTGCTCTGAATTCCCTATCTGTCCCCACCTGAGGCCAGGCTGACAAGAGCCAGCGTGTCACTCTAGGAGGATGGACGTGACACCACCCTGAAGCTCCTGGACCCCCTCCAGGGGTCCTGCTCCCTCCTCTCACTCTTTAGTGACAGCCCCATGACCCTGGGGACACTGCGTCAGAAGCAAGGGCTTGACTTGCTCGGGTCACAGGGTTTCCCACTGAGACCCCGTCAAAGAGTGGAAGATCTAATCCTTAGAGGACAACATCTGACAGAAGCAGAAGTCACAATCACACGCTGTGCTGGCCACGGCAAACTCATCACCGACGTCGGTTATGTACTAAACGAAGTCTGTGTCTGCCCTCAACACAGCCTGAGTTGGTGTCTGCTCTTTCTGAGAGGAAAAATGATAATAGTGTTCTATATAAAAAAACCTCGAACACGGTCTAGGAGCTACCGTACCTTTTTAATCCCAATCTCCAGGGTAAGCTAATTGTAAATCGAATTTTTTAACTTCTGTAGAACACAGGGAACACATTGATAGTTTTCAATATAACTCAATTAATTAAAGTCTTCCTGATTTTTTAACGTAAAATTTATTAATTTACTACTTAATATTTCATTCAAATATCTTTAAAATCATTCAAGGGTTTTCACTTTTCTCCAGCACAACACTGTAGCTTATAATTATTTGCCCATTATATTTTGTTGAAAACATTTGCAATTCTTTTTTGTTTAAACCGTTAATCACCATGAAGGATCATAAAACAAAAATTGTTCTAAATATTTATTTGAACTATCTTTCATTCATGAACAATGTCTGTGAAATTCTTAATACAAACAAGGATCTAACTAATGATGGATCAAAGTTTAGCTATTACTCTAGGTGATCTTTTTAATGTATGAAAATAACATTTCAAAATTTAAGTCCTCACCTAGGACTTTGTAAAATATAGCGCTATACATTGGGAATTAACTCAGCGGTTGCAGCAGCCACAGAACTCAAATGAAGGCGGGCTGGTGCGGGCAGGGCTTGGGGCTGGAGGACGGGGCAGAGAAGGGGAGTTTTTGACCCAGCACCCAGCTGACTCCACCTCGGAGGGCCAGGAATAATGAAGTTAAGAACCAGTTTCGCACACTATCAAGAAATTCTATAAACTCGGGATTATCATGTCAAATCAAGATGACATGCCTCCCATTGTTCGAAAACATTCTAATGGATGGAACTTGACAACTATTGCTAAGAACAGCACCGTCCGGGCGACGCTGCCACTTCTCAGACGTGTTTCTACTCGCTGCCGGGTGTTTGTCGAACAGTTTACCTGGGGAGCTGCTGAGCATGTCGGGGGCAGGGAGCACTGCGGCCCCACGTGCGGAGCCAGAGCTGTGCTGGGGCAGGAGGGGGCGTTTAGAACAGACGAGCAAACAAGCCCCCCATTCTGTTAGTGCGCGGCTTCCCTTTCGTTTTCTTGCCGTCTGGGAGATGTCGCAAAGGACCCGATGTGCAAACAGGTGCGGGCAGCAGCCTGTGTCGGGAGCGTTGGTGTCCGGGAACCATCGTGATGATCGAAGATGCGCGGCCGTATGGAAAATAGAACCTGAGTTGCCCCTGGGGTTTTCCACGGAGAAGATCCCCCTGCGTGGGCTCGGAGACCCTCTGCAGGCTGCGCCTGGAGGATGTGGGAGGAGAGGCAGGGCCGCCGCGCGGGGTTCAGCGTAGCTGGATGCCCAGCGTCTCGTCCAAGCCGATTCTTCGTTAGCCAGGGCCAGACAGCACAGAGGACCACTTCAGTGTCCACTTATGTACGAGGATTGGACAAGAACATTCCAGAAGACGGAATTAGAAGATTCTAAAGGAAAATCGGGCAAAATCAGAGTGTGGGGCATGTCGAGAACAAGTCTGGGCACCCGAAGTGGAGCAGAGTCGGCTCATGTGCCGACACCTTCCGTTCACCCTCTGCCGGAGCTGGTTTTCCAGAAGAAAGGACACGAGCACTCCCGCACTCCGCTCCAGGAACCCAACACCCCTAACGTGCCCGTAAAGATGGCCCCTCTCACACACTCCCCAAATCCTCTCCTCTTTTGAATCCCTCCTCGTTCCTCCGAATCCTGGAAGCCCGCACTGCCTGCGAGGGAGCCAGCAGCCAGTAACCATCTTCTGAGAAACACGGACACACAGTGGGGCCCCCAGGTCTTCCTTCTGTGTCCTCATCCCAGTATCCCAGAACATCCGCCCTGGTACTATCTCAGGGCCCCGAAGCACCGAAACACCACCATGTCTCCTGCTAAAATAGCAGATCCCCATCTAAGTTATTAAGTTTCCAGCAATTTGTGGAAAATTTGAGATTTCTACAATCTTTTATTTTACGGGACTTCATAGAAGGCCTTTCTGAGAACTATGGGGAGGAAAAAACAGAAGGGAATATCACCCTAGGGGAGTAGAATGTAGTCTGCACCGCCCCCTCTCTCCTTTTCCTTCCTTCTACCCCATCGGGAAATCTGCAGACCTGAAACCTCACGACCCCTCGTCTGATCCTATAAATCTCTTTCTAAAATTATAAGATGGCACATCTTTGCTGGATCAGATGCTGCTCTCATAAAACCTGCTGAGGTGTGACCCAGTGCCACCACTAAGGATACGATCGAATCTCGTGCTTCTCCCCTGAACTCCGGCAATGACACCCACCGTCCACGGACTGGTACCGAGGGAAGACTGGTAAGTGCCTCTCAGAGTGACCTCGTTCGACCCTCACATTGTCACTGTGGGTGAGTGTGGCTTTAGTCCCATCCACAGGCAAGGAAGCCAGAGCGCAGAGCTGAATGGTTTCCCCAGGCATGGTGGGTAGGAGGCTCACAACCCCCAACTTCTGCAACTCAACTCCAAGTGCGAAGCTTCAAACCAGACTCTGTTGCTTCTGCTTTACACACAGACCCTCGCTGGAAACCTCGACCTTGCCAGACATGTGAGGGCGTGCTAACGTGGCCACTCTGGCTGGATGCAAGAATTCAGCAGGACTAACCTGGGTGTTACTAATGAGAAGTTCATCCAGGGTCCAGCAATCAAGGGGGGCTTTGTGGAGGAGGTGGAGCTCAGAATGGCCTGGAACTGACTAAACCATGGGAGCGACAATGAGCAGAGAACACAGACAGGTCCCACTGTGACAGGATGAACCTGGGTGATAAGCAGATATGTGCTCAGGTGGGCAGGAAGTCGAGTCTGGGTTTGACAGCAGGAGCAATGGCAACCACTTAGTTCCATTCATCGTTCATTTATCCGCTAATTGTTTATCGAGTGCATTCTGTATGCCAGGCGCAGTTCTGGGCGGCAGGGACCTAGCAGAGAACAAGCCAGGCTAAGCCCCTGCCCTTGCAGACCTCATGTTCGAGTAAGGGGTGGGATGACATTAACACAGTTTAAAAAATCAGGCACAGTTCACCTTCCGTTGGCGTTTTATTTCCAGAGCTGTCCATCTTCCCTCCTAACAGATCTTCAAACGGCAACGACCTGAAAACGTCAGTTTCAAATGCCTGTTTCAGCTCCGCCCTCCACACATCAAATCCCATCTCTCTCTCAAGCTAAAGAATCGTAATATGTTTGTGCTCAGAGTAACCTTAAAAATCATTCAACAAATACTATTGGTTTCATGGGTGCAGAAACCCAAGACCTACGGAGGAGACCTCGCTGGGCTACGGTCAACAGAGAACCGGTGGCAGAATCAGGCTCCTCTCTGCTCTCCTGGGGTCTAAGCTGTGCCTTTCCACCGGGCCGCTCCCCTCCTGTCATGCGTTTGCCTTTTTCTCCTCTACTTTTCTCTTCTGGAAGACTCTCAGGGAGAGGGCTGACTGCCCCTAAACCGCTTTCCCCGCTGCCCGGCCCAGCGGAGCCCTGCCTTCCAGCCCGCAGGTGGGAGAAGAGGACAAACTGCAGCCGCCTGGCGCTCTGGACGCTGGAAAACGGCCGGGGCGGTCAAGCCGGGAGTGGGGCAGAGCCAGGCAGAGGTAGGGACAGGGGCTCCTGTTTAAACAGATCGAGAATCCTTTCTTGGGGCAGCAGTCATCTAGCAGTGTTAATAATCACCTCTCCCTTTGTCCGTTTGACAAACAAAAACTTTTATACAAAAGGTTTATACAGAGAAGCCACAAACAACCAGTGTCATGATGACCTCTGCATAACCCCCTGCATAAGTGTTCTGGAAACGCACCCAGAAGTCTGGAGAAGATCCAGTCAAACTGGGTAGCAGGAGGAAGCGAGTCTGGGTCTCGGACCTCCAAGAGAATCACCCAGACCACCGGAGTCGCCACCACGCAAAGCCAGGAGGCCCCGGGACATACGGTTCCACTGCGGAGGAAACGCAGAGTGGGCAGGGAGCAGTCATCGATAAAAAATGACTCTTGATCCAGGACCACGGAAAGACCCAGCAGAAACAGGGAGCCCGAGGAGGACACCACGAAATGCGCACTGGCCAACGTCAAACCCGCTGGTTTGTTTCGCCGGGTTCAGCGGCCGCCTCCTCTCTACCTCTGGTTTCACAAGCTCCGGGAGGGAAACCCAGCTAGTTTCTCAAAGACACAGCAAAAACTAGGCCCTGTGTTCCGAGATCAAGAAATATCAGTGAAATTCTAAAATATTCTTGCTCGACGACATCTCCAACTCGAGGAGGGCCTGAAAACCCCCCGCTGGAATCGAGACCCTGACATTTGCAGGCTCATAGTTTACTGCCTCTTCTCCAGGGCGTCGATGAAAGACAAATTACGGCGGAATAAGAACAACACGTTGCCCTCAGCAGATTATTCTTTACTGAATAATGCCACACCTTTTAACACTCCTCTGCAAAAACTGCTTTCTGCCCGTGGGATCTCTTGCTGCCCTGTACCTAAGACAGCCTGCACACCTCTCTGCTCTGCAAAGTGAAGCCTGTGGTCTCGCACGCCGAACGTTTACTTTCTCCAAGCCAAGGGCATGCTTGGGTCCATGCCAGCTCTGTAGCAGAGGCAGAGCAGATTATGGTGAAGCATGTAGCTCAGGATGACAGGAAGTGGGGAGTTGAAAGACATAGCAGAGCCCATTCGGACCAGCCCCTTTCGTTGCCAAGGGAGTTCCCTGGCCCAGGGAGGCCCAGGCTGTGCCGTGAGTCAGCGCGGCCGGTTGTAGGCAGAGGCAGAATTTGAAGCTGAGTCTTCCGATCCACAACCTTCTAGGGCTCTGGCCTCTGGGTCACACGGCCTTGAGGCCAGAAGCGATGCTGATTGCACAGAAGTAAAAGGAGAAGGAAAAAAAGTGCCGTGACTGTCCTCCGACAAAGGCACATTCTTCGAGCCAATTTTCTTTGCCATTAACCTTAAGGAAATACCTAGAAGTGCACTTTTAACTCGGCCAAGTGGTTCTGGAATTAGAAGACCCACCTGGATTACAAGAATATTAGCCAAATGAGAAGGAACGACAGTGTGCGTGTTTTCCAGAAAGCCCAAGTGTGATAGGAGGCCATAAAATGACACCTCATCTTACGCGCATAGATGCGTTTCCCGTTTGGAAAACCTCAGTGGCCGAGAGATACAGGCAGAGGTCTCTAAGAAGAGGTTGCTGTGCCGAAGAACGGGAAGAGGAGAAGCCAGGTGGGGTGGAGCCGGCGTCTGGGCCGAGTCCCCTCTCAGACCAGTGCCTGGTCTCCCGTGCCCCGAACGGGGGCCCCGCTCTCTCAGACTGCAGAGGACACCCCCAGGAGGCTCTGGAGAAACAGGAATTTAAAACACGGTCCTCTCAGAGCCGAGATTCGTGACAAGGCCATCCGGGACTGTTTGGGCTGCAGGGCCGAGTCTGGTGTCCGGGACTGCATGGGCTTCGGCGAGGCCTGTTTCCTGAGAACGACAGCTCCCCTTCTAGGGTGGCGCGCCAGGACCGCCTGCAGACGGTGTTTATAGATCCCCCGGCAGGGCCCGACTGGTCTCACAATGGGACTGCGTAATATAAACACTTCGTCATTCCAGAAAAGAGCTCGCACAATGCCTCCTGAGGTCTCGTAAGAATAGGTCTGGGAGTCGCAATGTGAAAACGCCACTCAAAAGAAACAGTGCTCCATTCCTTTTAAGCGACGTTAATATTAACTTTACCCACAGGGGGTGGAAAATGACATTTTAACTTCAGAGTTATTTGTAAACTCTCTACACACCGTGAGATAAAATTAGGACAGAACTCAGGGCTCCGAATCTCCTAATTTGGGGGTTAATCTATTTCGCAGGGGCTCCTGGCACGGAGTGAACATGTGTGTCTCCGGGTGCGTGTGTCTGTGTGTGTGCACGTGTCCCTGCGAGGTTTACTATTTGGTAGCGCTCATGTTAAAAGGGCACACCCAGGGGAGTTTTATGAGGCGACGTGCTAGAATGTGCAAGTTAGAGAGGGAGTAGAATTTTCCCACAAGTGGCGCCGTCAGGAAGAGGAAAGAACGGAGGAGGAGAGGCTTTGATTCCCGGAGAAAAGCACCAGGACACACTGTCGCTTTTCACTCCTGACACAGCCTGGCAGAGTTTATTTCTGGGGAATCAACTGCTTTTAATCTAATACAATCCATTCAGTGCTTACTAGGCCTCAGGAAAAAAATCACCTCGTGTAGATGCAATCTGAAAACAGCGCTGACTTCTAAACCAAATAGATGTTTTCTAAACCAAATGAGTTTTAGGTCGATGTAGAGCTGAGTTTTTTTTCTGGAAGCAGCAGGAAAGCAGGCAAGACGCCCTTCAGTTGTGTCTGGGCACCTTCCGGAGAGGTGCCTTTGGCAGGGCAGGCGGGGCGGAGGGAGTCCGGTGGAAGGGAGTCACTCCGTGTTTGGCGTAAACAAACTCCACACGACACTGAGATTTATGAGCATCGGGCTGCCTGCGGGAACATGTAGGAACACAGGTACCACAGACTGTTCCTGCTGTAGCCACGGCATGAGCACTTCAGGTGATCACGCATCTGCCAACTGGAACAGCACTGTGAACATGGCCTCGCTTCGTGGAGAACACCCTTTGGAACAGACACAGCAAGGCGAGGAATGCGTCCAGTGTTGGGAAATCTGTCCTTTCTTTTCCTGCCTCAAAGTCATAATAATAGAGAAGAGTAAAAATCGACTCAAGAAGGAGAGAAAGAAAATTTACCCAAAGAAATGTAGATTTTAGAGTTTTCAGTCTGAGACCAGATTATTCAAAATGTGACTTGGTTTTAAATAGGCTGATGATTTATGGAGTGTGCTCGTGAGAAAGCTGAGACCTAGAAATCTGCAGGAGGTCTCCACACTTCCTGACTGGCAGTCACAATGAGGACAGGACTTGGCCGTGTCTTCTCGGTTCGTGTCCCTCTAAAGGGTGGACCATGGGAAGTCACGGCGTGGAAATCAGGAGGGCCGAGTCCAAGCGCTCTGCCCAGCCGAGGCTCAAGGGACCGTGCCCGGCCGTGTCCAATGCCACGTGCAGGGACGTGCTTGTCGGGAAGACACTGCTGACCTCAAAGACAGACAGATGCAGGAGCTAAAACGAGGCCTCATGGCTTTTGAGTTTCTGGTCTTGGTGTTTCCAAGGCCCAGAGTCATCTCTGGAACACACTACAGAGGGAAGGAGGTTTGCAAAAGTAGGACCCACAGGCAGGGCAGGTCCTGGTAGGAGACACACGTCTCTCTCTCGTATCTCCAGGGTCTGGCCCAGTGCCTGGCAGCGACGGGATTCACTGGCGTTGCAGAATGGGTGAGAGCACAAACCAGGGAGCCCGCGGAGCTGGATTCTGTGGAGGACACGAAAAGATTGTTACCGTAGTAACAGTTACTGCGGTCACTGTAATTAAGGAGGTTATTGGCAAGTCAAAGGGCAAAGAACACAGAAAAGTAAGAGCAACTCGAGGAAGCAGGGGTGTCCGCTTCGCCCCCACACCCCTTATCCTCAGGGACCCACCCCACCCAATTGATCCTGCTTCCCAAAGCACAACGACCCTCCAAGCCAGGCTCGCTGGACCAGGGAGGGTCTTGGAGGCGGGGCCTGGTGGCAGCCGGCACCACCTCCCGAAGCAGGGCCCATTGGATGCTGTTCTCAAGAATTTGAATTGGGAAACACTAAAGTACTTAAGCGCAAACACTGACACTAGAAACTGAAAGGGTACTGAGAGTCCACAGACACCCCCATCCCACGAGGGTCCAGAGTTGAGAGGAAGAGTAAGTTATGCGTTAACTGAATAAATTATGTGTAAAGGTGGGGAGACGAAGTCAGTCGTGGGTAGCAGGTAAAGTACAGGAACACACGAGAGAGGGGTCCATCATGGCCCTGGTGGGGCAAACCCCAAATCTCCACTGAAGACGGGTCTGGAGCTTCCTGGGGACCCGAAGGACCTTCTGGGTTCAGCTCCCATGAGGCTCAATTCTGCTCTGCAACTTCCCAGATTTCCATGTGATGCCTTCCCTGTGTCACCACTCACAGCCTTGAACACGCTTCGTCGCGGTGTAGCTGGCGGAGTGCACCCCCGTGTCTGCGAGTGTGGGAGCCTCCCCGCACAGGGCGGCTCTCCCGAACAGGGTGTGAAAACGTCTGGCTGAAACCGCGAAGGGCCCAGGCTCTCTGCCCGGGAAGGACAAGCCTTTAGTCTGGAAGGATCTGAATGGAATGAATTGGATACTGGAAAGGCGGAAATGGGAAACCGTGCCACCAGGCAAGACACACTGTGGCGGCAGAGAGACCCGGGGACAGGGGCATCACCCGCGTAGGAGCCGCGATGGCTGTGTCGTCATTTGCCCCTCCACCTCCAGGCCCCGGTCACGCTCTGCTGACCTGCGGGCATCGAGCACCGCACTCCCCAGTGTTGCCCACCCTCCGGCTCTGGCGGGCCTGGCCAGGGGGAGGTTTCGTGGTGAGACTGGAGGGCGGGAGGAAGGGAAGAGCCAGAGTATTTCTTCCCCTTTCTCTCTGAAGTTAGGAAGCTTCTCCAGAAGTAAAAACAAAAGCGATTTAGCATCAGTTGCAAGTCTTCAGAATTTAGGTGGTTAGAAATAGAAGGTCCCGCACACCCAGCGTTGGTGGGAGCGTGTGCTGAAAGACCGGTGGTCCCGCCCCGACGGGAATGCGCGCTGCGCCACCGCGCCGGCTGAAGGGCAATGTGTTAACAGTGGCATCCGCCACAGTGTGAGAATGGTGGATCTTTGACACCAGCCATTAGGAATCTAGGAGCAAGAAGCTAGGAACCTAGGCATCTCGGGATTTATCTAGAGTCTAGGAATCTGCTTGACCCGTGTCAGCAGTTCTATATCCAAATATTCCAGGGTTGCAGTAGTGACGAGTTAGAACAATGTGCCTGCTCATCAGCAGGGGAAATCTCAAATGAATTAGGGCATGCAGAAGGACTGAATCCTCTAAAAAATGTGAAGTATATTATTTGTACTGACGCGGAAGAAACCGAGATGTGTCTGTTTGTATCTAAAGAGCAAGAGGTGGACATCTGCGGCAGCTGTGTCTCACTGCGGAAATGTGTGAGCACAGCAGAAAGTTACCTGCCCCCGGGGCCCTCCTCTCTGGCACCGCCTCCGTGCACTCAGGGCTGTGTCCCAAAGACCCAGAACAGTCACACCAATACCAGTGACTGGACTAAGAATGGGCTAGTGGCCCAATTCAGGGCAAGGAAACCTGAGATGTTTGCTAGGAGGTTTCTAGAAAGGTTTTTTTCTGATACGGAAAAACAGAAAGACTGTCTCTCTTCCTCCACTAAATGTCTAAATATCTGATATCTGCCTACAGTGGCTGGAGCTGCAAGGCCATGTCTGGCTTGTGATGAACAAGCAAAGTACAAAATTCACCTACACAGGAAGACAAAGGTGATGTAAAAGGAATCTGCATCCTAAATGACGTCAGAGAACAATGAAATTAACTTAAAATGGAGCAAATGTGGCTTGGGGCTTTTTGTTCTGTGACGTAGGTAGTACCTTCTCGTCACTGTTTAAAGGTCATTGAATCTGGGTTTGGTTTTTACTAGCAGCCCAGACATGCTAGCAAGTACAGACTACATGCACAAATAGCATGTATGTGTAATATGCAGTGTACTACACATGGAGTGCCCACGTGTGTTTATAAACACAAGACAAGGACTGGAAGGCAAGCCCACCCCACGTTTGAGACGGTCAGCAGCTGCCCACACCACTGACTCAGGATCTCTGGGAGACACTTGCCCTTCTGGGGTCCCTCCTAGCTCACGCTCAGTCTCGGTGGCTGCCTCCTGCACCTGCTTGTGTGGGAACGTCGGATACTAGACTGTCCCTGTGTGAGTGGTTCCTTGACCCTCTTACATGCCAAAGGAGTGGGATTCAGACGTGGGAACGGGGAAACTTCCACTTTTTACTTTATAATTTTCTTTGAATTTATTATACTATTTATTGATTTATTTATTTCTAGAAAAGTGCATTAGTTTTGCAAATAAAAATGGGAACAGAGCTACACAGAGCTGTCCTCTCCGGCGTCTTCTGCCAGTGATCTCACGGCTAGATTACAACCGTCTCAGTCCTGGTCCACACCAGGAGGGAAGGACAACTGTCAGGAAAGCTGCAGAGACACGAGGTCCACAGGGGCTCAGTGGATCCAGGGCCTGAGCCCTGGTGATCTGACCCTGAGCTGTTCCCTTAACCTCCCTGACAGTTAGTTTTTTCATTCCTAATAGTGGTAGTTTTTCATCTTGCTCCTGGCCAGGGCAGCACCTTCTTTGCAAAGCAGTCTAGGACGTGAGCTGCAGGATTCCTTTTGCATTTAAGTCACTGAAACTCTACTTGAAAAAAATGTTCTTGTGGGAGAAGAGTATCCCTCATTTCTTATGCATCTTTATTTATAAAGAGTTTAAATAATTGCTGGCTCGCACCAATTAATCCCACTTAAAAAATAATTTTTAAAAACAAAACTCAGATCTACATTTAATTGCAATAAAATGAAATGAAATTAAACCAGCTGGATTCAAACAAACGTATACATTGAGCACCTACAAGGGGCTGGACCCTCTGCCAGGTGGTTCAAAGGACACAGAGATGCGTAAGGTACAGTCCCTAAAACACGATGTCAAAATCTTAGTTTGCATAAAATCCTAAACTCCTGAGCTAGCAGATATTCCGGGATTTTTTTCTAAGCCATTTATTTGCGGGTCTGTCCTATAGCAATGTTGCGTAGACCCGCGCTGCGGCGGAGCGCCATGACAGGGTTCGAGGAAGCTTGCAACATTTCCCAGCTTCTGTTTCGTTTCCTGAAGTACCTGGGACAGGGAACTCTCCTCCGCAGCTGCACCACATCCCCAAGTTCAGGTTAAGCCAATTTATCTTCTCAACCCCAGGGGATGTTTAAAGGTCACCATTCACACAACTTGAAGACGACTTTATGAGTCCCTTTGGGCTGCTACGACAAAGCACCTTAGCCTGGTGGCTGACAGAGAACAGAAATTATTGCTCACAGGTCTGGAGGCTGGGGGCGTTAAGAGCAAGACGCTGCAGGCGGGTGTCTGCTGAGGGCTCTCTGGTGCACAGACACTGCCTTCCAGCCGAGCCCTCGCGTGGCGGAAGGGGGAAGGGGTCTCTCTCAGTGCTCTTTTATAAGGCCACTAATCCCATCTGTGAGGGCTCTGTCCTCGTGACCTAATCACCTTCCAAAGGCCCCACCTCCCAATACCATCACCTTGGGAGTGAGGATCTCAACATGTGAATTTTGAGGAAACAAACATTCAGACCACCACATAACTGAATAATTACCCACGAAATTTCTTCATTCACTCGTTTATTCATCAAAGTCTATCTTAGCACCGCTTCTCTGCACTGCGGCCTGCGGGCAGGAGGCTCTGGGCACACGAGCCGGGGGGAGACCTGATCTTGCCCCTTTGGAGGTCACGGACAGCAGCAAAGGGAAGTAAATGAATGATTACAGGGAGGCACTGCCTGTCCCCGAGGGTGTCTGGTGGGTTGGCAAGGAAGGCTTCTGCTTTTAGTGGAGCCCAAAAGAACCAATATTCTGTGCTCGTTCCTGCATCCTTTCAGGTCGGCCCGCTTTCCGCCTCTAACCACAGCTGCGGTTTCCTCCTCCCGTCCCCCAGGTGTGCTGAACCTGGCCGAATCCGCCACACTGGCCGGCCCGCCGCCCTGCAGACACCCTTGTCCTCTGCCCCAGGCACACCCGTGTAATGGCGCAGCCCCGTCGGCTCCCTCGGCAAGGTTTCCAGCCATCTTGCCAGGGAGGGGAGGCCCTAACGACCCTGGACGAGGGGGTGGAGGGCAGGGCTCCCTCCCCGCTCAGGCTGGCCTCCCAGTGTCAGCTTCAAGGGCATTTGCTGGACCACGGTGTTGGCGGTGCCACATGTCTCCTCGTGGGGCGGCCTCTCGTGCACAACATGCTCCCTCGGCCCTTCTCACGTCGCTGCTCCTGCTCAGGCTCAGTGGCTGCTTGGATGGGTCCTGACCCCTCAGGGAGTCGCCTTCTCCTCTTCCTCCCTCCCCTCACCTCCTCCGCTCGCCTCTCCTGTGGAAGTTCTAGGGCCTGGGGCCTGAGGCTCGGGTGTGGGCCAGGACGAGTCCACAGCCTGTTTGTTCTCCCAGCTCAACCCTGGCTCTCTGGAGGAAGGGCCCCGTGACCCCGCGAGGTCCAGTCTGAGTGCCGGCGATGACAGTGTTCCACGTTTGGGGCTGACACAGCACTTTGCCCGAGGACGCCGCTGAGCACTGCGGAGACCAGGCCTGAGCCCCGCTGCACGCGGCAGCCGGAGAAGGACATCGCTCGCCGGGGCTTTGCCTCCTCTGTCTCCGACACCTTCAACGCCTGTCCCCAGCACTCTCGCCATGCTCCTTGTTGCTTTGAGGTGCGAATCTTGGTCCTCAACAGGAGTCACGGCGTCCATGGCTGGGCGACCTTCCCAGCGTCAGTGCAGTGCGGAGCTCCCGAGGGGCTGGTGAGGGGAGCGTCTGTCAGGGGGCTGCCCGTCCTCACAGGCCTGGTGGGGACCTGAAGGCCACACCCGACATGGCTCTGTGGTTCTGGGACCCACGTCGATTTATGCAACCTCATGTCACAACCGAGAACAGCCCAAATATGTCCACCAAGGCAGGGGCCTGCACACTTGTTTCCCTACAACCCGCGGTGAGAAATATGTTTATATCACCACTCACCACACGTGTGTGTGACCAAACAAGAGCATCGTGGACGAACCTTACACCATGGGAAAAATTTTCTCTTCTTTTGTTTTATGTTCTATTCCACCCTGATCATTCTATATATCTATATAGTCCTAGTGTATCCTCTTGCATTTTTTACATGTCACAAGTATATCCACTAAATCAATGTCACAGCCCACCAATGATTGCAAAACCCTGCTCAAAGTGTTCCTGACATCTTGGAGTCCTGCAGGAGAGCCCCAGGTTGCAAAACCCAATAAGACACAACCAGCGCCCGAGAAGCTCACTTGGGGAGGGAGGGGGGTGGCACGGTGAAGCAATCACACGAAAAATAATAACATGTTTTCTCATTGGCGTTTCCAAAACAAATGCACATTATGCAAGCAGAGTTTCTTCTTTTCCTAGAAAAGCTGTTATTAAATCAATGGTGCATATTACAATGAACAGTGTCTCAGAAATGAGGAAACGCAATGTGATGCCTTGCTTTACGGATGATGGTCGCCACCTAACTGGCTACGCCTGGCACTCCCGCTCTGAATGCCCCACATGGGCCACCCCACCTAATCTTAGGATAAGTACCTGGGCCTCCCAAGTAGCTAGAGAGTGACTTCCTGTACTAATCATCCATTCACAGAAATCTTAAAGGAGAGCTTCAACTAGGACTTCTCCCAAGCTGTTACTGAGAAAGACCCAGATGCCAATACTACTCCGCCAAGCCAGGTGGGCAAGCCTTTTCTGGAAAGGGCCAGGTAGTAAACATTTAGGGTTTGCAAGTCATACGGTCTCCATCACTACCCAATTCTGCTCTCACGGCATGAATACATATGAACGGGCGTGACTGTGTTCCCATAAAACTGTATTTATGGAAAATGAAATTTGAATTTCATACCATTTTCACATGTCATGAAATATTTATTCTTCCTTTGATTTTTTTTTTT